>CAUYQU010087759.1:0-31965 GCA_963574635.1 Cheracebus regulus | reverse complement strand
TACTATAGCCTATAAAGAAGCTGGTGGGACAAAACAAAGGACATTATTACTGGTCTCCAAAGAAGATAACAAATTATTTGGACTAAGCTAATGTCAAAGATGATGAGGAAGAGAGAGAAGTTATTTTTGCATGTGTGATCTTCTAAATCTATAATTGCAGGATTTAAATATTAATTCAAATTCAGTGGAAAGAAGGTTGGGAAAATAAAGTAAGATTTCATTGTTTAATAAATTTTCACAGACTTACCACAAGGATGAGGAATCCACAGACTTTGAGTAGTGGGAAGCTGTTTATATAAAGCTAAATAAAGGAAGGTGAGTGAATTTGGGTATAAAATAACACTAAGCTCAATGTTGGATCTATTATACTAAATGAGCTCTTAAAATATCCAGAGACTGCTGGCTGGTATTTGGATATATAGATCTGAAGATAAGTTTGATGTGTCCATGTAGGCATGAGTTGAGACATTGATCACCACACACGGGGTCAGTCCTGCAAACCCTGACTCTGAGACGGATAAATAAATACACTCAAACACAGAGTATAGTGAAAGAGGGGCTAGGAAGGTCATCAGCTGCTCTCAGAGGGCAGTTGCAGCTACCTGACCCCTTACTAGCTCTTCCTTCTCACGTTATTCAGTATAGATTTAATAACAGAGGTTCTAAGTCAACACATTTGTTGATCATCAACATGGTTAAAAGAGTAGTTATACAAATAATATAGGATTTGGTTCTGCAGCCTAGAGCAAACACCATTAATGAGTAATTTCCCTGGTCAATCTCCCTGCAAGATGGCCATCTGGCACAATGTATACATGAATAAACAAGCTAGTTAGAGTAAGACAAAGGAATGTGGGGTAAACAGACTTAACTGGGGAAGCTTTTATTATCCCTAACCTTTACCTTGGTGTCATAATGCTCTAAGGTAAGAACTGGCTGCCTTCAGTCTGTTCCAATATTATAAGTTATGAAAGCCTTCCAAAAGGTCTGAGACTGTATCTTATAACTTTCCCTAATATTTCCCTTGATAGTTTGCCAACCACCCAGAGTGCATCCCAACAATGAGTGTCATTTTTACAAAAGTGATATTAGAATTGTTAGGGCCTGAGTAAAATAAGCCATGAATAACGTTAAAGTGAGAAAAAACAAGGGCTAAGGACAAAAAGCTTTGGAAATACTCACTTTTATGAAATGTCCAAGAAAAACTTAGCAAAATGAATAGCAAAAACTGAGAGGTAGAAAGAGACATAGATAATAGTATCCCAGAAATTAAGAACAGAAGTTGTTTAAGGAAGGTATTAAATATGGAAGAAAGAAACAAATTAAGATAAAGACTGAAATAAATCCATTGTATTTATAATGAACTGCAAGAGCTATTTGTAAATTGGAAACTAAACTTCAGTGGGCAGCAAAGTGAAAGGAGGATGTCATGTATAACTCTTATATGTATACAATTTTTTGCAAAAATGGTAAATGAAAAGAAGCTGAGAAACAATTAAATAACTAGAAGTAAATGCCAGGACAAGGGAAGGTCTCTTTGTATTTAAGCAGTATACTCAGTACTCATTTGTGACCAGACAGGTTGCACTTAATCAGCTTAATACAAAAACAATGTAACTATTCAATGTAGAGTTCCCATATTTTAAGTTCCCAATTAACCTAATAAAGTGTTTTAAACTCTTCTCTTATACAAATAAGAATTGACCAATGCTATGTATTTTAGTTTGTTTAAACTAGAAGAGTTTGCCACATCGAGTTTTTAAAAATATTTTAATAGCTTTAGTATATTTTGAAAATTCCAAGTCATTTGTTTCGCATAACATCCTTCAATTTCAGCTTGCCCAATTGTTTCCTCATGATTAGATTGCAGCTATTTTTCTTATTCTTCTTTGTTTTTATAGGGATATCACATAGGTTGTATTGTGTTGTTCTCAAGATATCACATTTTAAGGCATGCAATGTCAATTCATTACTGGTAATACAAAGTTCTACCATTTAATTAAAATGGCATCTGCCTGATTGTTATATGGTAAAGGTAAACAACTTCCTTTGGTAATGAATGACTAATCTGTGATGTGATCATTTGAAACTATATCCCTGTTTTTCAACAATACTCAGATCAAAGTTTAGCATCAATTCAAAATTACTTCCTGCATCACTTTTTACTATTTTTTTGTGTGTGTGAACTGGTAATTTTTTCAGTTCTATTGTTCCTTCCAGCTTTATGGGTTGATATTTCATGTGAGATAATTTTTAATTCAGTATTGGAGCTGAGGAGTAATCTTAATCTTGGCATCATTGTAAAAAATACATATTCATTAGAGAACTTTGCCATAGCACTCTGTTGTACTTTACATACATTTCAAAACATAATTAATCCATATTTTAGAAAGAACAGTGCTTCTCATTTAAAAATTTATTTAAGGCATACCTTTATTTCTTTAGCACTATTTTAGTTAGCACTTGACAAAGCAGTTTAAAAAAAAAAGAAGAAGAAGAAGAAAACAAACGTGATTTTGAAGATCCAGGAAATATCTACTTTCCGGAAACAGTATATGAGCTAATTCACTGTTTTGTGGAATATATTAAACATGAGATACGACATGAGTGCTAAGAACTGTTTTTAATTACTTTTAAACTAAAGAACAAAATTGGAAAGAAGCTATGTTCTCCCACATATTTTCCTAGCCAATCAAAACACTTTTTTCTATCAATCATAAGGTAACAATTATAAAGACCAAGTGGAATTAAATAATGAAAGTGTGATAACATCACTGGACTAACAGTATGTTAAAAAACACTTCTGTCACCTATAACAACAAATGATATTTTTATTGCTCGTTAGCTGCAAAAGACCACAGGAGATTGCCTAGAGAACTCCCAGAAAGAACTTCAAAGCAAATTCATAAAATTAGACTAAATTAAACAATTTGAAAATGTAATTGGAGTCCTAGGAAGAGGAATTAAATCTAGTAACAGCAGATAGAATCTTTTGTTCCTGCATTGCAGATTAACATCTGCAGAACATTTTTCTTTTTCACCGTATGTTGGAATGAAACTTTTCCTAAACAACTTGACCCAAGCAAATATTTTTAACAATAACTATATGTTGTAAGGTGTTTAAATGAAAAGACATTGCTAGCTTTTCAAAGTTTTTCTCTTAACTGAGAATATTTTCGATAACTTTTTCAAATATTTTTCTCTTAACTGAAAAATATTAAACTCCTACATCCAGCTGCGTTTTATTTTCCTTTCTTCATTTGCAACACATGTAGATTAGCATTTTTGCAGTTGTAACTCTGCTCACTATTTGCTGGTTAGAAAAATAGCTGAATTCCTTAACAGTCTGTAATCTGGCTACATTCTATCTGTTGCATCAATTAGTTTCAATTCAATTCAATTCAATTTATTAAAATCATTATTGCAACTATTTAGCTCGCCAGCCAAACTGTTAGACTTTGATTTCAAAGAGCTCTCTGGTAAAAGTGGTACGTGTTTTAATAAGGCTTACGATAAGCATTTAAATATATGTATAATTTATTAATTATATAAGAAGGGTTAGCTAAAGATGGCATCATTATTTTCTGTATGGAGAAAGGTAAAATATCCAGTAGGAAGGTGTTTATGAGTTGTGTGTTCAAAGATTTTAAAAAATTAAGAAGCAAATGAGGTACGAGGTAGGGACTGAAAATGACCTTCTGTCTGAAGGGGTGAGGGTAAGGACAGAGAACCTGTGGAGGATGGTTAAATAGAAAAGAATTGTGTTGCAGGTTTGGTCAACAACAATAGACACATCACACTGCAAGGGTTTGCAAGGAAGGAAAAGAGACAATTTGAGGTATTAGAAAAATAGGCAGCTTGAACACTCATGATAGGTTGTTCTTCTAGGGCAAAATTTCCAACAATTCTCAGACAATGCCCAAACTGAACTGTTCCTAAATATTCTAAATATTCAAGTATAAGAGTGTGTGTGTGTGTGTGTGTGTGTGTGTGTGTGCTATGTGTGACTGTGTGCATGCACCTGGGTGTTGTTTCTAGAGATCAGGTGTTGCACTATGTTTATGACTTAACTAAATTTGAGAAGTGTGGGTTTACCTAAAGGAAGCTGTGTTTGCTTTCTGAGCTTTCTACTTAAATTATCTAATCCAAACCTTAATTTACTATTGAAAAAAAGAAGATGCAGCTTTTAAAAAGCTTGATCTACACCCAAGTTTCCTGAGTATAGGTATTTAGAGGTATTTAGAGGGTAGGAGGTATTTAGAAGTATTTAAAGATATTTAGACGGTGGGAGTAACATAGGTTCCTCTGGTGTCTAGCTAGTAACTGATATACTAGCAGTTAATTAGTATTCTCAAAAGAATGATTGAGAGAAAAATAAAGCATATATAAGGGGAAAGTTATGGGTTTTTGTTGTTTGTTTGTTTTTGGGACAGGGTCACGATCTGTCTCCTAGATTGGAGTGCAGTGGTGAGATCTCACCTTACTGCAGCCTCAACCTCCTGGAATCAAGCAATCCTCCCACATCAGCCTCCAGAGTAGTTGAGACCACAGGCATGCCCCACCATGCCCAGCCAATTTTTGTATTTTTTGTAGAGACACGGCTTCACCATGTTTCCCCGACAGAAACTTTTTTGTGTGACATTACTTGCTTGTGATTTCTGGTACCACTGAGTCTAGCCTCAGTTGTAAGCATTCCACATTTATTCTGGAAGGGATATCTTCACCATATTGGATAAAATTTGCTGTCACTCTAATTCAAAGTGCTCTCTTCTTATAGACAAAATAATGTGCCTCCCATTCTCCCAAAGGTGACCCTTTCCAAATCTCTGGAACTTGTGGATATGCCACCTTCCATGGCACAGTTACTTTGCAAATATGATTAAATTAACAATCTGGGAATGCAAAAACTACCTTGGATTATCTTAGTGGGCCAGTGTAAACCCACAGGATTTATAAGAAGGAGTCAGGGCTGGGCCCGGTGCATTAGGCCGGCAATCTCAGCACTTTGGGAGACTGAGGCAGGTAGATGACGAGATCAGGAGTTCGAGACAAGCCTGGCCAACATGGTGAACCCCTGTCTCTATCAAAAAATTAGCCAAGCTTGGTTGCACAGGCCTGTAATCCCAGCTACTCGGGAGGCTGAGGCAGCAGAATGGCTTGAACCCGGGAGGTGGAGGTTGCAATGAGCCAAGATTGCACCACTGCACTCCAGTCCGGGATACAGAGCAAGACTCCATCTCACAAAAAAAAAAAAGAAAGAAAGAAAGAAAGAAAGAAAAAAGCAGTCAGAGTCAAAAAAGAAGCTATTATGACAGAAGAAGAGGTTAGTGACATGTTCTTTGAAGATGACTGAGGGATCATGAGCCAAAGAATACAGGTGGTCTCTAAAATTTGGAAAAGGCAAGGAAACTGATTGTCCCTGGAGGCTACAGAAAGACTGCAGCCCTGCTGATACCTTGATTTGAATCCTGTAGGACTTATTTTGGACTTTGACCTGCAAGACTATAAGATAATACATTTATGTTGTTTTAAGCCACGACTGTTTTGCTAATTTCTTGCAGCAGCAATAGGAAGATAAAACAGCCCTCAACGTCAATCAGTGAACCCATGAGCCAAGCTGGAGCAAAAAGACACTGGTTTCTCAGACAATTGAGACGGTGGCTCATGACTAACACTATTTCAATCTGTGGTGCTGCTTTGAGGAAAGCACGTTACATTAATAAACATTACCAGCACTTTTTTATTGCCTGTTATCTTAAGCTGGGTTTCCGTAAAAGCGGAGTTTGAAATGTGACTTTGCATGTTGCAGAGTTGAAGGAACAGAGATTGAAACAGAAAAAAATGTCAGAAAAAAGACCCAAGAGGTTTAATCTAAAGTCCCTGCATTAAGCTCAGGAGTGGGTCCTGGGGAGATGAACAGAACACCTTACATACTGGTCTGTCTGAAGGCTGGGACATTTACTCAGGGAAATTATTCCCTATTGGTTGAGGGATGCCCTGGGGGTCTTTGACTTCCGTACACACTTCACTACACCTGTAAGTGGAGTAGGCTCCCCAGGCTTCAGAGAAAACTCTGAGCCTTAAAGGTGGTGATACTTGAGTGCTAGCTAGAGGAACGACACTGTTAGCATGCACAACTGTGACAGAAATCACAGGTTAGCCCAGGGGATGGAGTACAGTACACCCAAAGCATCCAATCTGCTCTTCTTTATCAACCTAGTTCTCCAGCTCTCGATCCTTCTGCACTGTTCCAGTCATCTCTTTTTCTTTAGGCAACTCTGTCAGATTTTCAGAGCTGGCCAACAAGACTAGCTGGTAGATGCTTCCTGTGGGATTCTCCCACAGTCCAATCTGTTCTTTATCAAAATTATTTTAGTCTTAATCATTTTAGATTCATTTAACTAAAAATTAAGTATAATGAGAATTACTATATTTATTTCTTTATAGTGAGAATTATACTTTAGTGTGGTGCCCTAATATTTTTTGACTCACTTATAGAAGCTTATTGATAGAGTTTGGATATTTGTCATTGCCAAATCTCAGGTTGAAATGTCACCTCCAGTGTTGGGGGTGGGACCTGGTGGGAGGTGCTTGGTTTACAGTGAATTCCTCATGATTTGGAGATGTGGCTGTGATTGTGGGTGACTTCTTCCGAGATCTGGTTATTTTAAAATATACAGCACCTCCCCACACCCTTACTCCTACTCTTGCCATTTGAGACGCCTGCCCCACCTTCGCCTTCGGCCATGATTCTAAGTTTTCTGAGGCCAACTCAGAACCCAAGTAGATGTCAGTATCATACTTCCTGTACCATCTGCTGAACCATGAGCCAATTAATCCTCTTTTCTTTATAAATTACCAGTCTCAGGTATTTCTTTATAGCAATGCAAGAGTGCCTAAAACACTCAACATACATTGAAGATGTCAAACGGAATTTAAAACGCCTTTAAATACAAAAATCATGAATACATATGACATTATCTGGTAAATTTTCTGTCATGTATCATTGCTTATGTCAAAAAGAATCACACTGTATTTTCAATGCCAGATTGTGGTTATATAAGAAATCTGAAGATAAGTCAAAGATTACACTGATTTAGAGTAATTTTTGTCACATAGATTCTTTTAATTTTGTTTCATTTTAAACTTTATCGATGTTGATGAAAAGGAACATTAAACTTTCAACTCTGTGAACCACTCCATAAAGTTACAGAGACTTCATTTGTGGAAAGCCTGCACAGCCACGTCTAAATGGTCTCTCTCTCTCTAGCCTGGCCCAGTGTCATTCTGCCACACCCCAGCACACAATGGTAATTAAGCTGTCTTAGGCTGGCTCTGCAGTGTGATGCTACGTGTGGGAGGCTGTCAGCTCGAATGATTCTTCCCCACGTTGTGCCTGTCCTGGGCATCACACACGTGCTGTGCACTAATTTTCCTCTGCTTCTCATCGCTCACAGTTCAGATTATTCTACCTCAAAAAAAAATCTTTCCTCATAAGAACTGCATACTAATTAACCCCTGCTCTCTTCTCTTTGTCGCTTTCAATCCTTGCCTAATTACCTATGAAAATGTTGCTTCTGTTTCATTCAGACTCTCCTGGATTTCAGTGCCTATGCTTTGCCCACTCTTTTTTTCTCATCCTTTTCCTCCTTGACAGCTTCATTTCTTTTCTCTTTTCTGCCAATCATTTTGTTTTTTTTAATCATCTGACTTAGTCCATTTAGCACTGCTATAAAAAAAATAGCAGAGGCTGGGTAACTGATAAAGAAAAAAGCTTTATTTGTCTTCCTGGAAGATGGGGCATCTGGTGAAATCCTCAGGCCACTTCCATTCATACCAGAAGCTGAAGGGGAGCTGGTGTGTGCAGCGATCGTGTGGCAAGAGGGGAAGCAGGAAAGTAGGGGGAGAGGCCAGGTTCTTTTAAACAACCAGTTTTTGAGGAAACTAACAGAGTAGGAATCCACTCACATACCCAAACCCACCCCCCAATGGGAGGGCATTAATCTATTTGTAAGGGATTCACCCCTATGACCCAAATACCTCCACTAGGCTCCACTTCCAACATTGGGGACCAAATTTCTAAATGAGGTTTGAAGGGTTAAATATCCAAACGACAGCGTCACGCTTTTATCTCTTGTGTTTCTCTCTACCTGGATGGTGGTAAACGCGTCTCAAGGTAATGGTGGAGGTTGAGAGGTCCACGAAGTGGGACTTAGTCTTTTTTGAACATTTTTAGTTTTATCAGCTCCTGAACATTTGCTCATTGGATTTTTGCTTTAATTTTCCTTTGTAATGCCAGTCTATTAAAAGAAACGTTTTTTTAAAAGTGGGCTAACTTCACAAATCTTTTCTCCTTTCTCTCTACTAATTTTCCAAATAAATAGTGATCTCTATTGAAACTTTTAATCATCAAAGAAATACTAGTGATAAATTCCTTCAAGGAAAAATAAAACTATAACTGTGGAAATTAATTAATAAACAACTACTTCCATCAAGCTCATCCTTCCCCTGACACAACCTTCCCCACAAATAAAAATATTTTTGGAGTTTACTACTCGTTAGCTGTGAAGATTTAAAATGGCATTCAGATATTTTCAAATGCAGTAATATTTCATAATTCAAATTAACTTAAATACTTAATTATTGAAATTATGTAAGCTCATGAGGCTTTTGCGTATACTGTTCCATTTGCAATGAGACTCTCTCCATAGTGCTATTTTCTAGTGATGCCGGTAACGATGCCTGATCCTTTTAAAATTCTGGTTCAATGTCTCACTCTCTGATATTAATCCTGTCATCATTCTTGGTGATTTCATCACCCACATAGATTATTTCCTCAACTACCTTGGCTTCTCATTACTTTGAAGTCTTCTCCTATTATGATTTCATCTTCTACTCAACACCAGCCATCAATTTACATAGTCATACCTCAGTCTTTGACATTAGTAAAAACAGGAATCTACTCAAAATATAATACATAAGCATCAGATTCAGGCTACCACCTTGAATATTTCCTGTTTAATCTTTCCAGAATCCCAAATCATACAACTCTTTTACCCATCAGCACCTACAATGTATATGTTTTATTTCATCTTCTCTATCACCCAGTTTCATCATGCCCTCACATCCTTATTTACCTCCCTTAAAAGATTCCATGGCTATTCATTAAAATATGTAATTTTTATTCATATTCAAACTCCCCGTATCTTTTTCACATCATCTCACCCAGGGGGTAAAAATGTTCTGGTTAAATTTAGGTCTTTGATCACTCTTTTCCTGCAGAAGCAGAGCTTGAAGTTTGCTGGAGGAAAATAAGAAACATACGAGTTGGTCCTATTTGACATTCATAATTTCAGTTTATAAGCTCTTCCTTAGTGCTGCCTAACAAATCCCCTGAAGGGATCTAGTCCATTCCTCTCATCAACTCTTTTTCATCAACCCTGAAACATAGTCTCAGGTGGTAACCTAATATTCAATAGTAATGCTGAGTTTGATATTTTATTTATTTTTTTTATTTTACTGAGGAAAGGGGAAAATTCAGAATAAAATGTCCACATGCTACCATCAACTATGTTAGCCTACTTTTATCTAAATATCTATATTTCTCCTTCTCTTTCATAGGAGGAATGTATCTCACCTCCTTAAACCAAATCTTTCACCTGAGCACAATGCAGTATAAATGGTGACTATCCCATCTCATTGCATAATAGTCTGATCAAGTCTGCCCTCTGATAAAGATCTTCCAATAACTTCCCATCTCAATAAAAATGAAAGCGAAGTACTTCCAATAATCTTAAGGGGCATTGAGAAGATCTGGGCCATGGTCAGCAGAAGTTCTCATTTGTCCACTGCATCAGGCATGTTGGTTGCTTCACCGTTCTTCAGATTCATCAAACACATTCCAAATTCTGGCATTTGTATTTGCTGTTCTTTAGGGTATTTTATGGCTTCCTCCTGGGAACATTTTACATCATTTCATAGATATCTTCTTCAAAGAAGCTCCATTCTGATTAACCATAAAACATGAATTCCAAACACACTGACTCATTCTTACTTTGTTTTAATTTTCTTTCTGGTTTTTTTTTTTTTTTTTTTTTTTTTGAGACTCAGTCTCCCTCCTATTGCCCAGGCTGGAGTGCAATGGCACAATCTTGGCTCACTGAAACCTCTGCCTCCTGAGTTCAAGTGATTCTCCTGCCTCAGCCTCCTGAGTAGCTGGGATTACAGGCATCCACTATGAGGCCCAGCTAATTTTTTGTACTTTTAGTAGAGATAGGGTTTCACTATGTTGGTCAGGCTAGTCTTGAACTCCTGACCTCAGGCGATCCACCCGCTTCTGCCTCCCAAAGTGCTGGGATTACAGGCATGGGCTACCGTACTTGGCCTGCTTTTAATTTTCTATGCACTACGTCCATTTTACTTTTTATTTGTTTATTGGTTTCCTCCTCCTCTCTACCACCACTACATGCAAAATGGTAGAATGTAAGCTGCATGAGGGCTGATGTCTGTCTCAAGCTTTAACTTCTGTATTCTCAAAGTCTAGAAACCCGTACTGGGATTTTTAATGTGTTAAGTGACTGACTAAATGAATGAATAAGTTGTCAGAGTACCTAAGTGAAGTTCCCCAAAATGTGTTACTATATTACTTATTTCAAATTACTTAAGGTGCTTAATTTTAATGCCTTTTTTTTTAACCCATCCTTAACTTACTTAAATCTTAAACACTGAAGTTGAGACCAATCTGGGTTTTTTGTTTTTACAGTTCTAGAAGATTTGGAGACAAATGTTTTGTGAAGGATTTGTCTACAGGATTAAATCCAAATCTACTACCCTAACCTAAACTGTTTTTTATGACCTAATCCTTGCTTACCTCTTTGTCAGCCTCATCCCCAATGATTCCTCTTTAGATACCATGTTCTCCAAGCATAATCCCAGCTACTGGGGAGGAAGTCATCCCAGCTGTACAGGTTACAGTAATCGCCTGTAATCCCACTCAGGAGGCTGAGGAAGGAGAATTGCTTGAACCCGGGAGGCAGAGGTTGCAGTGAACGGAGATCGTGCCACTGCACTCCAGCCTGGGTGACACAGCAAGGCTCTGCCATGGAAAAAAAAAAAGTTACGTTTGTAATTATGACTAAATTTGAAGGTTCTGATTCATTTCCAAGGACTGAAGTGTGGCAGCTCTACCATTTTCTCGCTATGGAAATCGTAAGAGCTCATATACTTCTCTCTGAGCTTTATTAAGAAGATTTTCCTTTGTTGCAAAAGTCACTGTGGGTTTTACTGTTGAAAGTGATGGCCAAAACCGCAATGCCTTTTGCACCAATGTAGTTTCTTAGTTTCAGTGAGCCTCTAACATATAGGACTTTCTGTAACATAGCTGCTTATCTGCCACCTCTGTGCATTTTCCCTGACTTTCCCCCTTTCCTGCCATTGTTCCTGGTATACGTCTAACTTCTCCTTCTTTCTTATAACATCTGAGACTTGTATTATTTGCAAGGCCCTTCATGGTACCTAGAAGCAGACCACTGGCACCTAGCTCTCCACTTGCAGCACATCTAGCATGTAACTTCTGTTTAGCACTTACTACATAGTCTTAAAAGTGCTTTTATTATGGTGTGTCTTCCCCTGAAGGGTCCACAACTGGAAAACACTGATATCCATCTCCTTTATAATTGTATCCTCAGCACCACAAACTGAGTCTGAAATACAAAGAGGCACTCTATAAAAAATACTTATTGCACAAGTCAGAATTAGAAAGGGAAACATATCCTATTGGATTGTCCTGGATCTATATTTGTCACTGACGAAGAAAAAAATATACAATTATCAAGAGTAGGGTGGGGGTTCGAAAGAATCTCCCAAGCAAAATAACAGACAAGTTAATATTTTTATGGGAATTAAGTCAACTATATTCCAAATTGTTCCTTACTTGATTAAATTTTATTACTCTGCCTTTTCCTGTGTGTTTAAACTGAACTGAAATACCAGAGGAAAAACATTCGATGGAAATAATTCAGACATAATTATTTGCCAGTAACTTTAGGCTTGGAATTATTTTCCTATTGATCTAGTATATGTTGTACGGGGAAGAGAAAGTTTGCCATGAGACAGTACATCATGCTGATTATCGATCTGTTGTGATGTACTGCATCATCCTCTCACAATATTCATTTATGAAGAGTGCAGTTCTACCAGCAGGGGCACTTTTGTGCTAAATTCCTAAAGCTTCATGAATCTCCTAAAAGTCACTTTCTTCAATGAACATATATTATGACTACACAGATGTGGCTTTTAGTGGAATTTCCAGAAGCTGCACTTCAGAAATGCAGCTAGTCCTCAAAAAATAAGCACATAAAGATTCGGGGACAATGTTTAAGAATCATAAACTTTGCAGACTATTTATTCTCTCTAATGTGTTCAGACCACGCTTGATCATCTCTTGGAAACCAGGATAAATATCTCTTCAAATGAAATTAGTCTACATTTTGACTGTAAGTGATACATGTCTACAGCCTGTCCAAGACTTATTTACATCTGTACACACATTTTTATTGAAAATAAATTAATGTGGTCCTCACACTGTGCCTTACAATTAGTAGGCGATTATAAATATTGTGTTTTGTATGGTTTATGTTAAATCTTAAGTCACATTTCAGGCAGAATTTTCAAAATAGCTATTTTCTCCTTCAGTTCAAAATTTTAAAAACACCAATAAATTTAGATTAGAGGTATCTTAAAAAATTGTTTCAAGAAAGGGACACAAATAAGGAGTTTATATATATATATACTTGCTCCTTAAATGTTGTGATATGACATACTAGACTGTGTACATTACGTTAGCAACATTTCTTTAGCACAGACATTGTATATCCTTCTATTTATAGTTCTAGTCATATAAAGATATAACCTACCATAAGGCCCTGAAGAGTCTTTTCTAATCCACATGCTGCTCTATTTCTGCAACAAAGAAGTTACTTTGCCAAACAAATACACTGCTTTTTCTGGTCTCAGGGTTTATTCTCCAAAAGACTACAGAAAACATTATCACCTCACATGCTTCTATATGTGGCATTGATTATTGCCACAATCCAAGGGTCCAGGGCATGTGAGATGAACAAAATTTTATTGCTTTCAACAATATATGTGTGTGTGTGTGTGTGTGCAAATATATATATATATCTCCTCTTCATATTATAAAGAAGATTAAAAACCTGACTTCAATTTGTTTTCCTAGTTTAGGTTTCCAAATTGAATGTGAAAGTGTATATAGTTGAAGGGAGGAGAGGTTGTGCAGAGACATATAAGTAAGCCAAGATACTAAAGAAAGAATACTGTCAGCCAGATGAAGACCTAAGTTACCTATCTGAAAGCCAGCTAGTGACAACAAAAATATGGGATGCCATGCATGCTCCCAGAAATAGCCAATAAAATACACCAAGTTATAAAGGCCACTGACTCTGTTAGTTATTTCATATAAATAGGTATATATATTTATGTGAAAACAGGGAACCTTAATGATAATGCATATCCAGATTGTTTAAATAATAGAAGATTTTACTCTATATTCTAAATAAAACTAATTTTTAATCATGGAAAAATTAGAAAAGTTAACTTTGCTAAATATTTGAGACTTCAATGCAAATTTTTAATATTATGAGCCAACATAGTTGTAATTTCACAAAGTTGTAAGTGTAAAACTGATATAAAAATAATTTGAAAACAGTATTATGATTGCCTTTCTAAACACTTATGAAAAAGATTTTAAAAATGGGGTACCCACTCAGTAAATTAATCTATTTCCAGAAAACAATCTTAAAAATGAAACCAAAATGACAATTTGGGGAAAAATATTTTAGCATTAATGAAAAACTTACCAACATAAACCTGTCAGAGGACAAAAGTAAAATTAAGTGTGTGTGCATGTGCGTGCACACAAACACATGCACACACACACATAGGGAGATACAAGTTAGAATATCAAGGTAATAACATTATCAGAAAGATTTAAATCTGAGCTACACATCTGACAATCAATGAATATTCTCAAAATATGAGTCATCCTCGTTTCTAAAATAATTAACTGGTTAATAAAAGCTGCTAAGATCAGAAGGAGTTGTTGACTTGTGGCAATGCATGAATGTATATGGACATACATATTACCTATATATTATGAACATATGTACATGTGTACATATACACATGTGTATATACACACAAATTTATAAATGTAAGTGTGTTTATGTGTGTGTTTGTACTTACATGCAAACATTCTCTAAAATGAAAATAGATAACACCAATATTTAAATTTAGACAGTGGTTATGGTTACACACCTCCATTAATGTGCTAAAATACTAATTTGTGTAGTATGTGAATTTTATTTCAATAAAGTTTTTTGTTTGTTTGTTTTTTGAGACAGAGTCTTGCTCTATCTCCTAATCTGGAGGGCATGGCACTATCCAGGCTTATTGGAACCTCTGCCTCCTGGGTTCAAGAGATTCTCCTGCCACAGCCTCCTAAGTAGTGGGGATTAACTGCTTGTGCCACCATGCCTGGCTAAGTTTTTGTATTTTAGGAGACATGAGGTTTCGCCTTGTTGACCAGGCTGGTCTCAAACTCCTGACCTTAGGTGATCTGCCCACCTCAGCCTTCCAAAGTGCTAGGATTCTAGGCCAGATCCACAGTGCCCACCCTCAATAAAGTTGTTTTTTTTTTTAAAATAAAGAAAATGGTAACTCCTGTATTTCTGCTTCTTGAAATCTCACAAAACATAAGCATCCATAAGTGGTGAAATGTTTGTTTTCTATAAACCCTAATGACAAAGAAATTGTAAGAATTTAGGTAAGAAATAATCAGAATCTAGGAAGGAGGTGTAAAACACAAAATTATTCAGTGGAGCTAAGGATGTTGAATATGAGCCAGCAGTAAGGAAAACCAAAAAGTAAACTGATTTACTCACGGAATCTTCAGGAATTGAAGGAATTGCGTTACCTCTGAATGTCACAGAAATTTGTCTTACAAAGTAATGTTTTAAAGTTTAAGAGATAGTCAGATACTCAGCTCTCCTCCCTAGTTAACCATTGCTAGGAACCTGTTTCACTCACATCCAAGGAGATAACTGGAAACTTATTCTTTGAATAATATCAAAGAAAAGATTTCTGAAATAAGGGACAAAAGGCATGGCTCAGGAGGATGTACTCAGACATTCAAGCCAGGCTTCTTCCCATTCTCGGCATTCAGAACAGAGATGATTTCATAACAACTCTCATTAAAATTCAGAGAAAAATAAGTAAATACATGACATCTATGAAAATGATAAACACATATATCTTTCTGAGAAAAAATAGACTTTATGGAATTAAAATTATGATAGAGCAACTAAAAAATAATTCAACAGAAAAGATAGCAGGTAAAATTGAAAGGGAATAACTGAAAATAGAGCACACATTTAAAAGTGCAAAATATCAAATAAAATAACATTTAAAACAAAGTTTAGAGATTAAGATCCGAAGTTACAACATCTGCAATCAGAAATATATCCAAAGCAAGCCACAGTGATGCATTTGGAACATTGTAGACCAAGAAAATTTCTTTTAAGAGCCAGAGAATTAAAGAAATAAAAATGAAGCGAAATATTTGGAAATATTTGTAGTGTCATGCATCAGAAGGACATCTGCATTATAGGTCGTAACAATCAACAGAGGAAATACAACGCTTTCATCCTTTAATGCCTGTAACTTGTCATTCACACTACTAGCAAAATTGCACTCCCCAGATGACTGTATAAATTTTTTTAGGCCTCATTCTTTTAAAATAGGCAATGGTTGACAATGGTGGTCATTTCCTTCTTACGGTTCTTATCTTTCATCTACTTCTTCTTGAGAACATGTATCAATAAAATAGGCTGAGTTGTGCTACAGCAAGAATAACTAGTATTTTCCTGGTTTATAATAACAAAAGTTAATTTCTCCTTTTGCTACATGTCTCCCTGAATCAAATTGAGCTTTGTCTGATGTGACCTTCACTTAGGAAACCGGTGATGGGGCCTCCTCTACATAGAATAAGAAATATGAAGGACAGCCTGGGCACCAAAACGAGACCCCATCACTACAAACAAACAAACAAAAAAGTAACCTGGCAAGTTAGTGTGCATCTGTAGTCCCAGCTAATCATGACGCTGTGGCAGGAGGATCCCTTGGGCCCAGGAGTGCGAAGTGACAGTGAACAATGATTGCACTACTGCACTGGGGGACAGAATGAGACCCTGAGAATAAAAGGAAGGAAGAAAGGAAGGAAAGATGGAAGAAAGGAAGGAAAGAAAGAAAGAAGGAAGGAAGGAAGGAAAAAGGAAGGAAAAGAGGAAGGAGAAGAAAGAGAAGAAGAAGGAGGAGAAGGAGGAGAGGAGGAGAAGGAGGAAGGAAGGGACAGAAGGAGGGAGGGAGGGAGGAAAAAGGAAATTTGAAATTTGAAGAAGCACACACGTGCCAGTTTGTAAAGCTTCCATCCAAGACTACCATGTGGTACTTCTACGCAAAGTGCACAGGTGAAAGGAAGTCATGTCTGTGTTCAACATGGTGGGAACATGTAACCCTCCTCCTTGGAGAAGCTTTAAATCTTTATAGATATTGGGAGTGTCTATTGGATCGACATGTCTACTTCTCGATAAAAAGCCCTTTTTTATATACTTATGTTGTCTCAGGTTTACCATATCAAACAATTGATTTTTCAACTCTCTCTTTAAAACAAGTTTAAATTTTGCCACAAGGTCAAAATCAATCTTTATAGTTTGTTAATGACACATTCTTTTAATCACTCACACATCTAAGAAACCAATTTTTTTTTTCGGTATTCTAAATTTCAAGACAATGTATGACTCCCTGTATTCTACCTCTAAAATAATCATCATCTTTATGTTTATAACCATTAAAACAAGAAAAATAAGTCCTAAAAATGAAGGGAAAAAATCATGTTTCATTTTCTGCGTGGCAGGTATACAATTTTTAAACCATTTTGATGGTGGCAGTGGCACATCTGGAGCAGCCACTGCAGGGACACCAGCTGCAGCTGGAGAAGCACGGCCGGGGCTGTGTGATCCTCAGAGCCGAAGGGAGCCAGGAAGAGGCTCGGGGAGGGAGCCCTCTGCTCTTGGGCGCAGCGGCAGTCATCCCAGCCTTGGCTCAGACCCGGATACCCCTGAGTTTTCAGGGGCCCGGGAAGCCGTCCGCCTCAGCACACTTGGAAGTGCCTGCTCCAGCTCCCTGGCCTTTCTTCACTCCTGGCACCGTCTCCCAGGCGGAGCAACGTTGCGGCAGAGCCTTGGGTTGCAATTATTGTTGCAAGGCAGCCGGTGTGCATGCACTTGGGGCAGCGCTAACATGCCAGCCCTGTGCCTCCTTAGCCCTCTCTGGCACTGATGAACAGGCGCGGGAGGCAGGGGAAGGGGGGCTGAGGGCAGCTCACATGGGTCTGCAGGCACCCTTCAGCCAAAACAGCCTGGGCACCACGGATGGCATGCTGATAGCGGGAGGCAAACAGGTTCCTGGGCAGAGAGGGGCAGGTTCCTGGTGAAACCCCACCTTCAAACCAGGGTCTGCCTGCAGCCTGTGCCTGGGCTGCCAGTTCTGGCTGTTCCGAGTGGAGTCCATGACCTGGAGTGAGAACTTACAACGTTTCTTCCCAGGCCTGCCCATGGCCAGTCACGGACCTTTACTTAATTGCCTCTGAAATCTCATTCACTAGAAATACTCATAATTGAAAGTTAAAATGATAAACAATAATAAAATCACTGTTTGATTTTAAATTTTAATACCTATACATGGTATAAACTATTATGTATTAGTTCATTCTCTTATTTATAGTTTTGTTTTTCACAAATTTAGGCCACGATGACATATTTCTTATATTTTATGGAAAGAAAAATTAAAATGCTATTCAGTTTTCAAAATTTTATTTCAAAGGAACTGCATTTCAGACTTTTCAATTTACCATAGAAATCTTAGGGACTCAAAGATACTACTTTTTGTTTTCTATTATTTAAATATTTGTTTCATTATCTGTAAATGATCTCAAGATTCTTGAGAAACGGGATATATTGCCTCTCTACCTAAACATTCTCCGTTTTTTTTTTTTATTGTAAGATCTCATGTTAAGATTTTGGTCATAAAATATTGTCAGAATATAATGAATTCAATAAAATATAAGCAATTAATAAATATGAAATGATCAGATGATTCGCTTTGTAAGGACAAAGAAGAATTAATATATTTCTTCTTTAAATGGAATATTGACTAGAATTGACAGAGAGTAAAACTAAAAATTCAAAAAACGATATAAAGTTATCTGTTGAAATAACAAAAGGAGTTAAAAGTGATAACTAATTAAAATTAAAGTTATTTAAATAGACACATAGAAGTATTTAAAGAAAAGCTAGGACATTCTTTTAAGACCACTTCAAATAAACGAAGTATCCAGTATGTCAGTATTTTTAATGCGAATTTTTCTCTATAATTGAGAAGGATTTGTTCATTTGAGGGAAATAAAAAGAACAATAAGCAGTATTGAAAGATTTTGTAGAGCACCATGGAATAAATGTCAGAAACAGTGATTCACCTACACTCCCATATGTTAATTTACATATGAGTGGTATGTGTTGCATATAACAAATTTTCTGACATTTATTTCAGGAAGCATTGTAAAACTTTCAACTCTGGTTATAGCATTCAGTTTGAATTTTATCTCAATGATGGTGTCATTGCTCAATGGAGAAATAGCACAGATATTGCTGCATATATTTTCTGTTCCTATCACTTTAAGATTACATGAAGTTGTATATTTTCACAGAGTGACATTATCCCTTGTAAGCCGCATATCAAATATGATGACACTGAAACAAATGAAACATAGATATCTAATGTTCCTTGCTATTTCATCAACTCTCAAGGTATATCTGCCATTAAAGTAGTAAAGTATTGATGAGAGTTTTTTGTTTTTTGTTTTTTGTTTTGTGGATGATAACATTAAGTAGGGTGAAAATCTGCAATTAGGTCCCATTTTGAAAAATATTTTAAAAATATTTAGTAATTTATATATCTTACATTTTTAAATATAAGCATTTCCAAGTAAACTTCATAAAATCAGAGCTATTAGCATCTTATTTTTTCACATTAAATTTTATTTAAAACTAAAAGTATTTTGAGTTATAGAAAAGGCCATACTGTATAAGGTGTTAAATATTTAGTAATTTATTTTTATTAAATGACCAAAAACTTCATCTTAGGAATTAATTCTCCCACCTTGCAAAAGGAGTATGACCATTTTTAGCATCATTTTTTAAAAATGTAGTTTTTCGATTACATGCTACAGAAAAATCACATTTTGAAACAGAAATATTAACAGCTACACTAACATTCATTGTGGTGACATGACTAGAAATCTATAATTACCCAAATGCTTTGTATTTATGCCTTCCAAGCCACTTGCTCAGTTTTGCTTTCTTTGAGCATAATGCAGTATCCTGATTCAAAAGAAATGATATTTGGTGCTATTCAGGGATTAGTAGGGGTTTAAATGTTAATACTCTGAAACACTATTTCTTCTGAAGAATTCTCATTTAAATTCTTACAGGGGCCCTCCGTGTATATGCTGTGCTTAAAAAGGACATTTGTGGAAAAAATACTATCTTGGGAATGCAAAATGCAACACAGCACAATAATCTTCGAACATTACAGTACTCTGCCTTTTACAGTGTTCTGAATACAGCTAGCTCAGTAAATACTGCTTAACTGATATATTTTGGTTAAGCAAATATTTAGCAGAAGGTAAAATATCTTTTTACTCCCTTGATGTATATGAAAAAATTAAATATAATTTTAGCATTGATAAAAAAAGAGGTCAACTTTCTTCATATTAAAATACAGGTTTAAGAAAGTTACAATCAGATTCATTTTGAGCAAATGAAAGTCAGTCTCTCTCTGTCTTTGTCTCTGTGTATGTCTCTTTCTCTCCCTACTTTCATCTTTACTCTAGCTTGCTCCTTCCTTCATCTTTTCCTTTTTTTTCCTTTCATTTTGTTTGGTTTTGTTGCTTGCAGTATAAACAGAAGCATAGAAACTTGATTCAAGCAGAAGCAGAAGCATTCTGTGAAAGAGAAATGCTCATTTTTACATGGATTAAAAAAAAAAACCTATGTGACTCCTTAATTTTCACTGAACTGTTTCTCATTTATAGTTTTCTGAAACTGTAGTTTAATTTTCTAAAAGTGAACATTTATTGAGAAAATTAGTTATCTTGTTATCTATCCCATAGTTTGTTTCATAATCTAGTTTCTGCTCTGCTCTTAGTTTAATAAATTCTTCCAGCAGCATTCCAGACAATGGCTATTCTGGGGACACTTTTGAGAACTTAGGGACTCCTGGATAAGTTATACTAGAGACTTGTGTCTAAACCTTTGCCTTTAACCATGGGCCAATTTGTGTATATGACCAATTTATTTCTAGATGACCCACTGGTTTCAAAGGTGAATGTGTGCCTGTGAGCCACAATTACATTAGGTGGCTGAGTTATTCAGTTTCATCCCAGCCTGAAACAGACATGTCATGTAGTTTTAGATTTTAAAAAGATATACTGTGGCCAGGCACAGTAGCTCATGCCTGTAATCCCAGCGCCTTGGGAGGCTGAGGCGGGCAGATCACTTGAGGTCAGGAGTTTGAGACCAGCCTGGCCAACAAGGCAAAACAGAGCAAAACCCCATCTCTACTAAAAATACAAAAATTAGCTAGTCATGCTGGTGTCCTTATGTAGCTACTGAGGAGGCTGAGGCATGAAAATCCCTTGAATTCAGGAGGCAAAGGTTGCATTTAGCCAAGATCCCACCACTGTATTCCACCCCGGCTGACAGAGTCAAAAATAAATAAATAAAATAAAAAATTAATTAAATAAAATGATACATATTGTTTCTTCTGTTTATACATAAGGACACTGAAGTTCAGTTTTGTTAAACACATCCAAGGTCACAAAGCTGATTAATGACAGAGTCAGGTTAATAGTAACTGTCCTGACACCTAATTCAATGTACTTTTTTTCTCCTACACTCTTAAAATCTTTTCCAATTTCTACATTAAATGTAGAACTAAAGACTGTTCTATGAAAGCCAGTAGCTGAAAACTTCATACTGAAATAATTCTCTTTCTTGGAAAAGCATATATATTAATAAGACAAATGAAAGGATCTTTTAATGTTAATCATCTACCTCAGCTCAGCAAGACTCAGCAGATTCATGGACTATTAAGTAAAGTGACCACAGGTTTGGCCATCTGTAATGGTAGTAATCAGTTATAAAATTTGGTTTAGGAGAAACTGGCATATGCCAAGTTATTAACAGCAACTTACATGTATCCCTTATCTACATGTAATTGCTTATGTTTCCTTCTACATTTTTATGCAAATTCCTGTCAAAGATAGCACAGTATTATCTTCTCGCAGTCTAGAATCTCCCAGTCCTAGTATTTCTGAGTTGCATATTTTCATTGGGTCTGATAATTACTTCTTACAAATTATCAGAGGAGGGAGAGATATACTTCTTAACTTACTGTACTTATATGTGGCTTATGAGAAAATAACATAATCATATATTATAAATGACCTGGCAAAATCTTAAATGCAGACAATGAAAAATTTGGTTGATTCTTGAATTCAATCACCCAAAATTATATGAACATGCTACTGATATCATCTAAATTACTTGCAAAAAAAGAAAAACAGCAGCACAAATCAAGGCTAATAACATGGAAGAACTCTTTGCCCTTTCTCACTAGGATTTTTGACACCCTCTGAAGAAATTCATCAACAAATTGAGACACAGGTCTAATCCCAAAAGGTAAGACAATCTCACTTGCAGAGTAATGCCTGGTGAGCAGTGTTCCAAAGGTAAGTGTAATGATGAAATATGACTGTTGTCACTAGACAGCATGAAGACAACAAACCTAACATTGATGAAGAGCAAATGTTCTGTCACTGAAAGCTTGACCAAAGGTAGTCTAAATAAAATACATGACCATTTTAAGCTACTCTTTTACTTTTGTTTCTCATCTACATTCACACATCAAACCTAATCAGAACATAAAGGAGTAATGATCTAAAATACAGTAACAATAATGAATCAGATTCTTCCACATCAAGGTAAATTTGACATACATGATTGTGAGTTTTAGAGGCTGCAGAGAACAAAAGTAATTCTTGCATTTCAAACAACTGATGGTTACATTTTACACAATTCCCAGCATATTGCCTTAAACATAAGGAGGTACGCAAAAGGATAAATATTTACTGAACAAGTTAATATGGATATTGAACCTGTGTTCTGATCCTTCTTATAACATCATTTATCCTCAATTTGATATCAACACTCCTCTTCAAGACAAGTTGTTTACTGATACTTTTCTCCATATCTATTATTTTTTCCCACCTTTTAAAATTGATTCTCTTTAATGTATTTGATTCTCTTAAGTATTCTGCTTATATAAATCACAACATATTTTTCAAAATTCAGAAAATCTAAATTATTCATTAAAGCTTTCCTGCTCTTCAAAACTGAAAACCCAGAATAGTGCTACCTTAACCAAGTTGTCAAAATATAAATAAATTCATCTTATGAGACACACAGTTTTTGTGTGTTCCTCATTGCTTATTTGTGTTCTGTAATGATTTATTTTTATTTTTATTACAAGATATACAATAGACAAGATGTGTGTATATAGTGAGTTTCGTTAACACATACTAATCATCCATTAGATTTTCACTGGATATTCATGCTTTAGAATATTTTGTGCCATGTGAGTAAGCATGGGGAAAAAAGGATCATTGCAGAGATTGCCTGTGATGACTTCATAAGTAGGAATTTTAACTTTCTGAGATAATGTCCTATTTGATATTTTAATTTTTGGACTTTCATAAGTAGGTCTGCTATAAGAATCTTGGTGTCAAGAATTCTTAAGTAAACACACACGGATTAGAAAGAGAAAATCAGTGGTGGTGCTAAAAGTGATAAGCATCTGGCAGCGTCTGTTGCTATTAGCTTGATATTGGATCACATTCCTTCAGTGGTGTCTCTGTGATTTTTGTTGTCACAGGTTTCTAGTATGTCAACTTTGGAAGAAAACTGAAAGGGAATCTTGATTCATCCACTTTCCTAGTATTTTGCAAATTTGCCCAAGAGAACACCTGTGATTCATGATCTAGTAATCCAAAAATATCATGTCTGGATAATCAAGCTTAAGGAATTCTATGCAGCCAACTTCTGTTGAAGATTCATGTTGCCTACACTGATATCAAGGGTCCTGAGATGTATTTTTATTTTATAAAAACATGTAGAGCCTGACATGTTTGATATGGAAACTATTATAAATCTTAATATTAATCATTTTAAACTTAGAACAAACCTGAGAGATAACTGCTATTATTTATTTCATTGTGTATATGAGGGGATGAAAGGTTAAATAGATTTTTCAAGATCAAAGATCTAGGATCCTGGGTAGAGCTGGGATCTGCAGCTAGACCCCTTCTGGCTCTAACTGTCCAAGTTGCTTCTCATCTAAACCAAACTGCAAATTAATGTAAACTCCTTCCATGGATTTATAGCCTGAACTCTCAATGTCTTCTGTAAATGAGTTTTCCAATGTTGAACCTAATTTTCCATGCAAGTTATATTTTTAAATAATAATTATTATTCAATTATCTCAACTGAATGTAGAAGAAACTAAAGAGACGACTACAGTAGTAGCTTCTAGGTGACACCTGGCAAATTGTGTGTGCTTGATTTAAAAAGATCAGTCTTTGGTAGCATTAGTCCTACTTTACCATAGGGAAACAATGAGCCAGGAAACAGAATGTAACCTTGGGATTTTTTTCATAGTACCTTTATATCTCAAATCTGGTCTTCTGCACCCATTTATTTATGCATGTGCATGCACGTATATGTGTATGTATATACACACAGTTTACACAGTGTTTTAAATTTTTGAATGAAAATTTACAAATCAGGAAATATATGTGTGTGTGTGTGTGTGCGTGTGTGTGTGTATTCATCACCTACCCTTTCTTTAAAGTCCTATCTCATCTGTTCAAAATAGAGTGAACTCTAGCAGATAAACTAAATTAGCTTTATGTTTGATTTTGGCAATTTCACATACATAATGCTTCTGCATCTAGATTTTATATTCAAGAAAGGACAAAAGCATTACTTACCCAGTTGTTGTCAGCCCTTCAGCAGGCAAGTGCAATAGTGTACTTAATTAAGTAAATGATTTTATTTCTTTAAAATATATCTATCATAAACTACTTTGGGGAATTCTTAACTATATTGCAATAAAACATCCCCATTTTTCTTTTGTTTAATCAATGTATTCCACCATTTAAAAATACTCAGTAGCGTCCTGTAATTTTTTATGAAAATGAATCTGTTGTTGTAAGCAAAATCACCTCTAATAAACATGGGTTTGCATGCACACTCCAGATAGAAAGATTAAAGCATGACACATTTATATTGTCAATATTGATACCATTCATCACTATTGATGAATTCACTTATCCAGATCAGTCTGCTCACAATAAATATTTAACATTGATTTTAATCATGTTCTCTGACTTAACACCCTTAATATATAGATCTCATAACTAGATAAAACTTAGACTTGAAAATATCTTTCTTCTGTGTAAAATAATGTTTTTACTTTCGTAAAATAACTTTCCAAAAAAAGAAAATACAGCTTACTATAATAGAAGCCAGCTTACTGCTGCCATGGAATGACAGATTCCTGGTACCATGAGACTCTCTGGGAAATGTAGCCACGTCAAGTCTCTGGGTCACAGAACATCAAATAAAATGGCCCTTCAAGGTGAATCACTCAACACATCAGTGGTAAGCTTTGGCATGCCAAGACTTTACTCAGAAAAGCCTACTATCATGTAATTGCCTGCCACCATCTGTGACTATTTTGTAGAAATAGAAAATTCTCTAGTTTAAGGGGTGTATGTAGAGATAAATAGTGTAGTACCCACAAAAACAGACAAAACTGGTATCTCTTGTTTGTAATCAGCAAACATCCCCTTATTATCAGGGCATGCAATTGACTTTTGCTATTTTTAAAGTCAAATATAATCAGAGGCAGAAAAAAGGAATTGCTTCTGAAAATGAATGCACCAGTCTCTAGCATTTGTAAACCAATTTATCTCTCCATATTTTAAGCGTTTGTCTAAAACAACATGGAAAAAATTGACACATTTATGTCATCAGCAAACGTATATTTACTGACTTATTGATTTAGCAAGCACTCGTGTGACGGGGAAGAACGCGTCTCTTTTACTGGCAGTTCCAGTAAGTTTATTCTAAATGAGTTCGACAACCAACACATTTCTTTCTGACGCAATTAGTATATGATTAATTTAAAAAGGTAGCTAGACAAAACTACTGCCTTTACTTTCAAAAATCTGTTTTGGGAAATACAGTTCAGGTTTTGTTCTAGTTACTACTTGGTTTTAACATATCACTGAAGTAATTGACTGTTTATTGCATCTGTTTAAAAATTCAGTACATACAAGATGTAATAAAATGAACATTTGTGTAATTACATTAACTCTAAGACTCTTTTGCTTAGAGACAACCACCATCCATCACATTGTCCTTTAATTCCACAGTGTTTGTGTTGGAGATGTAGTATTCCAAAATAAATGCAGGGATATTTTTCAAAAATATATACATTGGGGTATTCGAAGTGGAAATGTGATAAAATCAACATTTATCACATGACTGAAACATTATAAGTAGGAGGTAAATTTGCAAAAATATCCGAACACTAAATAAAATGACTCAAGTATTATTAGCTACAAGACAGGAAAATAAGATCACTTTTCACTACAATTTGTTTTATTAGATGAAAGCCCATGTAGTCAGGTGAATGAAAGTTGACATCTAGAGACATAATTGTAATCTAATATTCTCTCTATAGTTAATTCTTAAAGCATAACAATTCTTATGCTTTAAGAATTAACTATATTCTTAAATATAGTTCCATTAAGAGACTAGCCCTTGAATCTTTGGGATCAAAGAAAAGATTCCATCATTTCCACTTGCTAGCTACATCATTTTGTTACTTAATCATTCTGAGTTTTAATTTCCTTCCTGATTTGTTGTTTAAATTAAATTATATTTAATAGTATGTGACACATGTATATGTATGCTATCAGTTGCAAGAAGCATTAGGAAATTTTATATAACAAACATAATATATATTATAATTTTTTAAATAATATTTTATGTTACCAATTATTTTCCCATCCTTCCTTCAGAAACCAGATGGTAGAACATTAGTGTTGACACAGACTGGTTATTTTTAATGGATTGCATTGTTATAAAAATTTAGAAAGTAAGTGAAGTTTTTTTTACTTTTTACATTTAAAACCTCACTCTTCTAGCAATTCTCCTCATCCATTCATCCATTTATTCCACAGATAGTTTTGAGTAACTTCTGATTATGAGGACTTTCGACATTCTGTCAATTTGTTCTTCAGATGCCAACATGGAATTAGAATTGCAATAGACTTATTGAGGGAAATACTTATGGAAGACAGGAGAGAGAGAAAGAGTTGGCAGGACAGGAAAGACCTGCAGACCATGGCACAGTTGACATCTGTGTAAAGAAAGAAAGAATGAAGAAAGGTTGGCAGAAAGAGCTTCATTCTGGGATGCAGCTCTGAGAGATTGTCAACAAGCACAAAGAGGAGCTTTAGCAAAAGAAGCTTCCATAGAGGATCATAGTGGGCAGAAATGACCAGGCTCTCATACCCCCATTATGATCAGCCATTTACTATAGGCTGCTTGGAAAAAGCATGAGTGGCCTCAGCTCAAATACTGTGTTAGATTTTGAAGGCCAGCAATTGGACAGTGTCAGCTAACGGCACTCCTCATGGCTGATTGACAAGTTCTCTCTTGAAAGGAGATCGGGCTGCTTATCTTAATGAATGTTGCAAAGAGGAACTGAAGATAAAACAGATCTACTACAGTCTGCAATGTAACCTTCTAATGAGGAAGTGGCAGTTGTGAGCAAATAACTGACTATGAGTGAGAGGAGTATGTAAGAACAATCTTGAAATGCATCCAATTGCCTAATTGTGGCTAGGGAAGTAAGCACCTAATGCCTATCATTGCAAACATTATAGCAAATTTGATGAGAATGTAGCAGGAGCTGGGAGGGTTATGAATTGACCAAATAGGACAGGTAACACCAGGATCATCTGCTGACTCCATATAAAATAGTCTTAAAAACCTACATTTAAATTACCCCTATTTTCTTTACTCCTCCTCAAGCAATTTGATCTGAACTTTACCATAGACAGAGCAGAGAATTCATGTTTCTTCGTTAATTACAACTACACAATATACTTCCCAAGTATATTGAGAATTCTCAATATCTCCAGCAAAACAAATGATGAATATTATATTTCACTTTATGATTACCTTTGATTTTGCAAATGCTTGTCAAATTGCTCAACAGAGAAAAACAGAAACAATTTCTCTTAAATGCTTATTTTATTTTTCAGTCTCAATCTAGTTGTAAAGATGTATAAGCCTCTTTATATTCAGCCATGTAAATTTGTATTCAATTCACCACCCGGTACTTGCTAGATTCTCTCTCGACCCTTTGAACATGATATTATTTCAAATCTAATTTTGTCCTCCCCATATGAAATAAGCTATAATTCTTTATCTCATTCAAAATGCCATTTGAATAACTTTCTCCTAGAATAATCTTTCTAATGGTGATCATTCTCTGAAGCTAAATGTAAATAGAAATCCTTCAGGGCACAGTTCAAACGCTCCTTCTCCATGGAGCATTTACTTTTCTTCTTTGATGGGAAAGTGTTTGCCTCCCTGACTATATCTACATTGCACTTTTACTATGACCCTTTTGAAGCATGTCTTACTGTTTAATGTAATTATTTAACCACAAGCTCATAATAGCTCTTAAGCAAACAGGCTGCGTCCGTTTACAATAAGTTTTTATATAAATCTTATTCTCTATCTGTAGTAACCCCATGTGGAAAGGGTCATTTTCATATTTTTAACACCATTTAAAAATTTCCTTATATTAACACTAACTTTATTAATACTAACTCAAAGAATTGTCCAATTTGCTTAGATAACGAAATTAGTATTGAGCAAAAGCAAAACTCTGATCTTTTAGTATCAAATTAAGTAAACTTTCTATAATTATTTGATGAAAGCTCTCTAGGGCAAGATTAATGTTATGTCCAAATATCTACATAATCTTTATGCAAGAATAAAGTTAATGTTTAGAGGAATTAATAGTATCCAAATTGCAGACATCATTTGGGTATGTATTCCACAAACAACAAAAAGTTCAATTCTTTCCTCCATTTGACCATACTCTATTTGGTGTTTGTTCACTATCTGCTTCTGTTAGTGGTCTTAAGTAATTTGAGCATGTATATTTTTTACTCCTCAAATTCTAGTGTATTCTTCAAGGGCAAGAAGTAGTTTTTTGTTGCTGGTGATGTTAATTTGTTTATTTTGGCACCTGTGCTGTTACTTGAAAACACCTGGTAAGAATGTGTATAAATTGTTAGTCTCCCGTCCTCGAAACTTGTAAAATTATGTATCTTTTTAGAGAAATTTTACTTTTTGATTATTATTTGTATTATTATACATTTTTAAATTATTTGTAAAATTTTCTAAGGCAGCAAATCCTTATAGCATATTAATAGTAAAAAAATCATTTTAATGAATACTTGTAAATCTACAACTGAGAAATGCATTGTAATTTTCACTTTTTATTGTTTGCCAACAATATCTAGCATATGTAAATCCACTTGGCTAACTTATTGTTAGTATTTTTTGAAATTAAGTACATAAGGATACAATAAATAGTTTAAATTGTTTAAATATATAAGAAAAACAGTCATTGCTTATAACTTATGGTTCATAATATTTAATTAATATACTTGGTCTTATCATCTTTTAGTCATTTTGAATTAGGAGATTGGTAATCAGCAAAATATGTTCATTTTATGAGGGAATATTAAAAAGCGTACTGGTTGTTCTGTATCTGCCCTCATTATACTCTTTATATAGGTCAAGAAAAAGAGTGTAAAGTTGGAAAAGTGTGCTTTTAACACTTTACTCTAGTGCAGATGTATTCTGACCATCTTTGACTGGGTATCTTACAGGATCTTTAAGTAACACACACCTAGAGGATTTTTTTTCACTTGAATAAAAGCTTTTTTTCTCTTCCTCAAACGATTTAAAAGGTTTTAGATGAGGAGGTACCAGATGTCAGCAGTCCCAGTCTTTTTATTACAACTATAATGGAGAACAGCTTAGTGATTACCGCTGTGGAATTTAACCTTCGGGTCACCAATTCAATCCTTTAGTGCTGCTGGCCTTTTGATAATAATAGGTCTACTCTTGGACACACACACACATGCACGGAGAGACATACACACACCACCTACATTCACAAAAGGATCAAGTAGTCAAGGCAATATATTAAAGAACAGAAAGTAAAACATTATCTTAAAACGAGTTACAAAGATAAAAATTAAATGTCACTTAATATTTCTTATATTAAAACCATTAATGGGTACATTAATATAAGGTTTAATAGCTTCAGTGATATTACTATAAAATAATATTCTGGATTATATTATAGATTTTGAATTTATTCTATACTCTTCTAGGATTTAAGGAAGTTTGTTATCACTGACTTATTGCCAATTAATTCACCTTCGTTATGATCCTAATCTGCAAAATGGTGTGGAAGGCCAAAGTTAATTAGGCTGTGGAGTGATCCAGAAAACAGTGTGGAGATTCAGTAGATGTTGTCATTCAAGTCAGGATAAACTGATTATTTTGAAGCAAATTTTCATTGTGAATGGTATGGCTTCTTCCTAAGCAAGAAACCAGGCTATGAATTCACATGAAGCTAATGTAGAAAAAAATATTGTGATTATAAAAGAGTTACTATAGGTTGCAGAGTAAATTTTAAGTCCCCCAGTAATAATATTTCAGCATGAAAGACCTGATCAGAAAGACCTTTGCTTCTGAGCAATGTTTCAAAAACCCATTTGAGCCAGGGAAAATAAATGAAGGAATGAAAATAAAAACAACAGCAACAGTTGTTTTTCAGTTTATTGACAGCTTAATTTGTACTAACCTGCTAAGAAGTTAACATCATTTCCAAATCAAGGACACAAATAAAGTATTCTTTTTTTTTTTTGGTAGAAGCAGAGGTTTACAGTAGTTAAATACCTTACTAAGTTAACACAGCAAATGAATAGATAAATCCAAGGTAAATGTTCAAATGATATTCATCTTCACCTAGACTATAGGAGGCATTAAGCACATTGTGATATTGCAGATGTTCAGTAAAGATGAACTGAAGAAAAGTGACTTACAGGCCAGTCATCCTGTGTCTAATGGGGATGCTAAAATGCTTCAGGAATGTTATTTACGCAAAGAAAGGAAACTAAAGGCTACACGTCCAGTTAGAGTCCTCTAATCTTGAACAAATCAGTGAACTGGCGATGAGCAAGATTTAGCCTTTGGTTTATCATTCAAGTTTTTATAGCATTACTTTTAGTCCAGTGACATGTTCCTCATTATGCTGGAAGTAGACACACCTCCTTGGCACTGCATAAACCTGGGTTTTTCTCAAGCTCCTTCATGTTGTAATAAAAATGAATTACATATATATATATATATATATATATATATAGCTCATTACATAATTCTGCATATACATATAGCCTCTACAGTTTCATTGTACACATTCTATGACCTCTTCTTTTCTCTCTCTCTCTTTTTTGCTTGTATTTGTTTGGCATAAGCATTAAACATATTTTTTTTAAATGAACTATTATCTTTAAAAGAAGAAAAAGATATAATCTTAGACAATCAGTGCGTGTGTGTGTTTCCTTACTCAAAGATACGATCATCATTTGTGCTACCCACCACTCTACTTTACAACAAACAGGATTATCTTGAATCTCGTGCCTTTCATTAACACTAACCCACTATTCTCATCTTGGAGTTATGATCGCTTAATAATCAACCTAGCTTCCCAAAAAATTTTCAAGAGAAATTTTTTACAGGGAGCTATATTAATTCGCTTTCACACTGATGATAAAGACATACCTGAGACTGGGCAACCTACAAAAGAAAAAGGTTTAATTGGACTCACAGTTCCACGTAGCTGGGAAGGCCTCATAATTATGGTGGAAGGCAAGGAGAAGCAAGTTAAGTATTACAAGGTTGGCAGCCAGCAAAAAAGAGAGCGTGTGCAGGGAAACTCCCATTTTTAAAACCATCAGAGCTCATGAGACTCATTTACTAGCACTAGACGGTGCAGGAAAGACCTGCCCCATAATTCAATCACCTCCCACCGGGTTCCTCCCAAGACAGGTGGGAACTGTGGGACTTACAAATGAGATTTGCATGGGGACATAGCCAAACCATATCATTCACAATGATTTATTCTTAAATGTAATGTAAATATAATGGGAAATCAACCCATGAAACTGTAGACTTCTAGCTCTGAGCAACACTAAGGCTCATCTTTCTCAGCAGTATTAACCCTCATGAGACTTTAAGTGTGTGTGGGTATAGGATTATGTGTTTGTGTGTACCTTAAAAAAATATCTGATTTATGTGGTGATTCGGACATCACTGAAGCAAAACTGCTAAGATATCTAGTAATTTGGAGTATAATCTTTTCAGGCAATATTTACTCCTTACTAAATAAATAAATAAGACTTTTTTTTAAAGGAAAGAAGGAAGATGGGAGGAAAGAAGGAGGGAAGGAAGGAAAGAAGGAAGGAAGGAAGGAAGGAAAGAGGGAAAGAGGGAGGGAGGGAAGGAGGGAGGGAGGGAAGAAAGATGGGAAGCAAGGAAGGAG
>CAUYQU010087758.1:0-11458 GCA_963574635.1 Cheracebus regulus | reverse complement strand
AAGGATTCCCTGTTTAATAAGTGGTGTTGGTGCAAGACTGTTGTCCATTTCAGGTAAGTGCCAACTGTTTCTAAATTTCTTTTCTAATGGGTTTGGAAAATGAAACATTGTTCAAGTTATTTAGTCACCTGAGACCATGTTAATATGTCCTGGCTAAAGAATCACATCTGATGGAGCAGCTTCAGTCAGGACTTCTGCTTGTTTAAGTTTGTGGCAGACCATTGCTGTTCTCAGCAACCTCTGTTTCCTTCAGGGGCTAGATCATCAAATTACCTGGAGGTACTATGGAGGCCACTGACTGCATGTTTTCAGTCATTAAGGATAGCATTAATCTTTGTCCCTCTGCCCCCCAGCATCTATTTGCCATTTTGGACAGTGGAGCTAGGGAGGGAATAGTTTCTGCCACTTGGATTATTTTACTGTCACTGCTCTTCTTATGTCCCCACATTGTCTGAGGAACCAAAGTGGGGGCAGTATCAGCACTAGGGAAATTCATTCTAATTATATTCTTGGAGACCAGGGAAATGACTACTGCTGGGTTCATTGGCTTGGCCTGAGCCAGGACTCTTTCCTCGTGCCAATATACCTGCACTCTTAAGAGGGATGGGGATAGACCAGAAGAAAGCTCTAGTTATCAAGGTCTACTCAGACCCTTTGACCAATATCGTTGAAATGTTTGTCTATTCTCCTTTCTCCACATGATGTATAGTTATTATAGTAAATGATCATCATTCCCTCTGGAAAAGACAGGGGAATCACTAACATATACACTCACGGGGATGCTGCAGCGTCCTTCATCCTGCAGATCTTTCTGCAAACATTCCTGCAGGCCCTCTTATATATAGTGAAGTCTAGGTTTGAAAACTGACTCATGTTTGAAAACAAAGGATTGTTACTTTAAAAAACTTTGAAACAATAAGCACGTTACAGAAAATGTGGAAGTGTGATACCTTATTACCATCTAATCTCCAGACCTCATAGATTCACTAGCTGTCCCAATGATGTATTTTGTAACAAAAGGATCCACTTTAGAATCATGTGTTGCATTCAGTTGTCATCTATTTTTAGTTCACTTTTGGCTGTAAGAATTTATTAGGCTTTCCTTGACTTCCACACCCATGACATCTTTGTGAAGGTTATAAACCACTTACTTAGTATCACAGCCCTCTGGGTTTGGCTGATGTTTCCTCTTGATTACTTTCAGGTTATTCATATTAGTCCATGATAGCACTGAACTGACGCTGTTTTTCTCATTGCATCTTAACAGTGGGTGCGGTGCATAATTTCAATTTGTTCGATAACTGTTGATGATCACTCTGATAAAGATGGTTTGTAAGGTTTCTCCACTGTGAGGTTACTTCACCTCTATCCCCCAACTGCAGATCCCAACATTTTTCTGCTGCACGTTCGTGAGACTGCCACTGTGGTGTCAATGCATTCTGCACCTGCTTCTCTCAAGGCTGCTTCACAGCTGTCAACCCAAGGCTTCCTTTCTTCTCATGCTGTGAATTCCTTCCATGTCATTCCTGATGTATCTGTTGAATCCCCAGTGTCTTCCTCCTTATGCCTTTCTCATGCTCTATTGACTCACTCATTTTGATGAAATAAATCTTGCAGTTCTTTCCAGAGAAAGAATATGTAGGAGGCAAGCATTCTGAAAACTTTTATGTTCATAAATATATTTATTTTCAAATTAGATTAACAGATTTGGGAAATACATAATTGTAAGTTGCAATTTTACTTTCCTTTCAGGATTTTTATGACATTGCACCACTGACTTTTATTTTTAAATGATAGAACTTCATTTGTAAAGTCTATTGATCTTTTTTGTGATTTCTTCCATTGTTTTTTATTATTGTTAAAATATTTTCTTCATTTAAATACTGTAAAATTAACCAATTAACCCTTGTGATATATATCTCTGTGAGCTTATACGAATGCATAGCATTATGTGTGCACCTATACAATCATAATATAGAACTGTCTCATCGCCCCCTAAAATTCCCCAAGGCTTCCTCTTTGTGGTCAACCCCTCTCCCCACTTCCTCACTCTGATAGTCACTCATCTGTTGTCCATATTTATATTTTTGCGTTTTCTAGAATGCCATATAAATGGGACCATGCAGTATGCAGCCTTTTGAGTTTGACTTCTTTCACTTAAGGAAAAATTCCATTCCATGTTTTTTTGCTGAATAATATTTATTATATGAAAGTATCACAGCTTTTTCATTTATCTTTTGATGAAAACAAAGTTGTTTCCAGTTTTTGCAATTATAAACAGAGATGCTATAAAACTCCCATTTTGTTTTTTGTGTGAACATAAATTTTTATTTCTCTTAGGTAAATGCCTAGAATTGGAATTCCTGTATCATATGGTAAAGGCATGTATGACTTTATAAGAAATTGCCAAAATTGCTATTTTAGTTTGCATTTATACCAGCAATGAGGGAGCACTTGTGTGGGTCTGCATTCTTAACACTTAATATTGTCAGTTTTTATGCTTTGGGGTTTCCTTAAATCACTCTCACAGGCATACAGTTTAATAACTCCAGAGTCCCCAAGAAAACCCTCAATTCTGATACCATTCATGAGTTTGAGGATCCTCAAGATGACCTTCAGTTTTATAATTTGATAGAATGATTCACAGAACACACAGAAAGCTACTATGCTGGTTGTATACTTTATTACAGCAAACAATATAGATTAAAGTTACCATGGGAAAATGACACAGCATCCATTAGAGTTCTAAGCATGAACTTCCAGTTGTCGTCTCCCAGTGGACTTGTGAACACTGCTAAATTCTCCCAGCAATGATGTGTGTAATATGCATGAAGTATTGCCCACCAGGGAAGCTTACTTAAGTTTTGGTGTCCAGAGCTTTTTACTGGGGCATGGTCACATAGACATGATTGATTGCCCACGTGGCTCAAGTTATTCTCCAAAATCTTCCTCGACATAAATCACATTGTTTGCATAGACTATCTGATGTGGTCAGAGTTCCTATCATAAATCTCATTATTAGCACAGACTACTGGACATGGCCTAAGGCCCCAAAGTAAACAAAAGCATTCTTATTAGGCAGGACATTTGAAGACCTTAGAGATTACTTTTCCAGAGCGAAAGGCAAAGGCCAGGTCTCTCTTTGGGCAAAATTAATCCATACTGCCCACTGTTTTGTTTATTCTTTCTTTCTAGAAGTTTCATTTTACGACCTGAGTTTATACTCTCTTTCTTTCCCCTCATATATTTTTCATTTTTCTTCTAATTTTTGGAAGACTTTTTCAACTTTATCTTCCAATCCTTCTACTGACAACTTTTTAATTTCAGCTTTCATATTTTACATTTCCAAGTTCCATGAAGGCACTTTTCCCAGAGTACCTGGATTTATTTTATTTGTATACTGACTTCTACTATCTCTTTGATCATATTATTTATATTTTTTTGAAAATTTATTTTTCTCCCTACATTATATCTTTTCTTCTAATCTCTGGGGTTTACTATTTACTTGTTTTTGTATATTTTTTTATGGCAAAAACTCCTCAAATATCTGATGAGATTGGTTCATCATTTATGTATGGAAGGGAGAAAGTAACACCTGAAAGTCATATTTCAAATGAGGCTTTCTTTTTTTGACAATAACTGCTTTAGGATGAGCTTCTATGACTGTGTATAATAGGACAAGAATTCCTCATAATTCTGTTTGTAGATGTTTACCCTCTCTTTGTTACTTTTCTATTGTTGCTGTAACAAATTACAACCATGTAGTGGTTTAACACTGCACACATTTATCGCCTTGCAGTTCTGTAGGCTAGATTTCCAAAATATGTCTTACTGGGCTGACATCAGTGTTGACAAGATCGTGTTTTCTCTTGGAAGCTCAAAGAAATTAGTTTTCTTGCCTTTTCAGCATCTGTTTATAGCCCACAGTCTTTGTTACATGATTCCTTCTTTCTTTTGTTTTTTTGAGCTGGAGTCTTGCTTTGTCACTGAGGCTAGAGTGCAGTGACACAATCTCAGCTCACTACAACCTCCACCTCCCAGGTTCAGTGATTCTCCTGTATCAGCTTCTTGAGTAGCTGGGATTTCAGGCATGCACCACCATGCCTGTCTAATTTTTGTGTTTTTAGTAGAGATGGGGTTTCACCATGCTGGCCAGGCTGATCTCGAACTCCTGACCTCAGGTGATCCATTCACTTCGGCCTCCCAAAGTACTGGGATCACAGGTGTGAGCCACCATGTCCAGCGTCTTCATTGTCAAAATCAGCAATGGCAGATCAAGTTTTTCTCAAACTATGTCACTGAGATCTTTTCTTTCCTCCTTTTCCCACTTTTAGGGACACTTGTAATTACATTGAGACCACAATCCAGATAATCAAATCATTAAGCATAATCTCCCTTTTTAATGCCAGTTGATTTGTGTCCTATATTCCATCTGCAACCTTATTCCCCTTTGCTGTGTAAGGCAGGTATTCACAAGTCACAAGGACTAGGATGTGGACAGCTTTGCAGGGCATTGTTCTGCTTATCACACCCCCATTCCCATAATTTGTTTTATCCAACTAGGCCTGAGATTCTTCACGCCAGAACCTTTTTGTTTGAGCTTTTCCAGAAAGAAATCTGTTTTCCGGTGTCTCTTTATTTTTCTATGTACAAAATTCTTGGGCAGTAACTGCCTTTGCTTATTTTTCCTGAGTCAGAAAAATCATGTGTAGTTCATTTCTTTTTATAAATCTATCTTACATTTATTATGTGAAGGAAATGCAAATAGTGAATCTAACTGGAATGAAACTTAGAATCCTTTCATGGCCCTGGCTGCCAGCTAACCCTTCCCTCCTTCTCCTAAGAAAGGACCAAAACTTCCCACAACTTGAATTGCTTAGTACCTTCATCTTGTTTCTGAAAATTAGAAGCAATAATAATCACTTTTTGAGACATCATTACATTATGAACGTCTATTTTACCAAGCCAGGAACTACCCAGATCAGTTCTTATCATAATTTTTTCTGTCATACCATACTAACTTGAGTTTGCTCTTGATAAATAATTACCTTATTTCATATGCTGATACTGGACATGAATTTATGCCCATTGAACCAACACATCTGCTTCAAAGCTATTCATTTGATAAACTTCCTGGTAAAGTATGTTCTTGTTGAATGAATTCATGTTTTCATTCAAAATAAGCTGTTATAAATGATTCATGTTTCTCTGTATTTTCAACAGGAACAAATTAAATTTTTAATTGAGCAGTGAAATACCTGTTCTTTCAAAATACATATTAAAGGAATATCGTCACAAATGACTATGAGGATTGAAACACGTCTTGCAATGATTTTTTTCATTTGCTGGAGATCTCTGACAAACTTTTCTCAGTAGAAATTTATAGCACCAAATAAATTATTGGAGAATAGCATCTTCTGGAATGAGATTGTAGTGATATGAAAGAAAATAAACCACATATGGCAAAAGTACTATATTTTAACTTAGCAAAGACACAGAATAGAAAACACCGACAAAACTAATTTCAAATTAGTCACAATCCTTATATTAAGAACTATTGGTGATAATATTGATAATACATTTTGAATGGTGTTACATTTTCTGTCTGCACATCATTTTTCTCCCTACGATTTGTATAAAAGAAAGAAAATCTTTCATCTTTCCTGATGACTTTCTTAGTGGAAATACAGTCCCATCTGACTTTACCATAGTTGAAATTTCATGATATATGAAACTGATATAGTGTTGAAATTTTCCTAAAAAGTATCTTTTTAGCCATTTCACTTTTTCTATTGGCTTTTATAATGAAACTGAAGCTTAGGAAGTTACACTATAAGACATAGTATAAACTTGGAGGTAGCCTTATTCTTGAAACCCACAGTTTGAAGGGAAGTATTTTTTGAGATATTAATATTCTTTTAAAAATTGCTACTAATTTTCCAAAATAAATCATAGTTCCATACATGCAATGATTTCTTGATGCATGAATGCATTTCCTTTTAAGGAGTGGTTCAGGGAGAGGTATAGAATCTCCTACTGATTTCCAGGCAGTTCAGTGAAACCAAGGCAGACTTCAGCATAATTCACACAGCTTTCAAATACCATCAATTTCTTTAACACCCAAATACAAATAGTTTGAACTTCTGTCTTGGGACTTCAGGAAGTTAGATCTTCTAGGTAGGTACCTTCTCTCCTCTATGCTTTTCTAGAGATCCTAAAAGAATGGTGTCAGATTCAACTAACTCATTTTTGTGCTTATGTTACTTCAGCTAACTGGCTCACATTAGACTATTACTTAGTGACAAAACTGGAGTTTAACTTACCCTTGTTTTTCATGATCAACTGTTTCTGGCTGAAGCTCAGGTCTTCCCCTTAATAATTCAGCAGATATAGTGATGTTGACTCCACAACTTTTTTTTTTCTTTTTTCTTTTTGAAATGGAGTCTCACTGAGTTGCCCAGGCTGGAGTGCAGTGGTGTGACATCGGCTCCCTGCAACCTCTGCCCTCCACTCCCACCCAGGTTCAAGAAATTCTCCTGCCTCAGCCTCCTGAGTAGCTGGGGTTACAGGTGGCTGCCACCATTCCTGGCTAATTTTTGTATTTTTTAAAGTAGAGATGGGGTTTTGTCATCTTGACCAGGTTAGTCTTGAACTCCTGACCTAGTGATCCACCCACCTTGGCCTCCCGAAGTGCTGGGATTACAGGCGTGAGCCACTGAGCCTGGCTGACATCACAGGTTTTAAGATAAAAATATGGAAGGTTTGGAAATAACAGACAATACCTATATGTGCAGGAAAAGTGAATTCAGTTGGATATCTGTTATCACATTTCCTAGAATCCACCAATCGTGTCATCCAAGGCTTCTCCTACTTCCTTAATCTTCCTTCCTTTGTCCTCCTGCCCAGGTGGTACAATTCTCACCCCCAGGCATGAAGGTCACAGTTCAAAAGAAAGGACAGTTTCTGGTCAACACCTGATTTTTTTCTGCCCAAGTGTCAATGACAATCTTACTCTTTAGTGGAAACCTCTACTCAGACACAAGATAGGCTCTAGCTTCCAAGACATTAGCAAGAAAATCAAAATGTTTGATAGTGCGTTTTTTCCCCAGAGCATAGAATATTTATCCTTGCAGAGTACCAGCTGGAAAATTCTGGCATACTCTCTCTTTTACATCCTGTAGACCCACCATTAGGTTGACATGAAGATCAGCCTCGTTTTTCATGCTCTGCGTCTTACTCCAGCAATGAATCTTTCTGCAGCCCCCCATTGCTGGTGTCTTCCAATGTTTCACGTTTCATGGAAGAGCAATGCTATATACTTAGCTGTGAAAAGTTAAAAACAAGCCAGGAGTCCATGCTCATCACACTCCCTATGCAATTCATATCCACAGTTGGTCTATTTATTTCTTAAATATATTATAAATCTATCCCATATCTCTTTCTCCAGAAACCCCCATTCGATTGTCATCTTTTGGATAGTTCATTCAAGTGGCTGCCTAATTAGCCTGTTATATCAGGACTATAAAGTTCTCAACTGATATAGTTTGGATCTGTGTCCTCACCAAATCTCGTGTTGAATTGTAATCCCTAATGTTGGAGGTGAGGCCTGGTGGGAGGTGATCGCATCATGGGGCTGTTTCTCCTGAGTGGTTTAACACCATCCGTCTCCGTACTGTCCTCGCCATAGTGACAGTTCTCATGAGATTCGGTTATTTGAGAGTGTGTAGCACCTCCCTGCTTTCTCTCTCTCGCTGTTCCTGCCACGTCAGATGCCTCACTCCTCCTTTTTCTCCCCAATGATTGGAAGTTTCCTGAGATCTCCACAGAAGCAGAAGCCTTTATGCTTCCTGTATAGCCTACAGAACTATGAACCAATTTAAACCTCTTTTCTTTACAAATTATGCAGTCTTAGACATCTTTCTTTATAGCAGTGCAAGAAAGAAATAATGCACTGACATATTAGCCATTCTCTAATCTGCAAGCTCCTATATCATCTCTCACGATTTCTCTTTAGCACTTTCTTCTCGTTGTTAGGGTGGAGGCACAGTTTTGTAACATGGCTGTAACGAAACCCCATGAGATCAGGAGATGTGTCTTTTTGTGTCTTACATTTAGTTCTCAGCACTTAGCACAGGGTTAATTGAGTAAATATGATCAAATAAAGATGAAAAATAAATTGTTTTCTATACACATATAATGGAAGCGTCAATTTCTGGTGTCCTCATAAAAAACGAAGTGCTAGCGCAAAGAATAAAAAATAATTATTTTCACCCACAGCACTTGAAGGACCCCTGGTTATATGTAAATGCACTTCTGCTATTAGCAAAACAGATTTACCCCTTCCCCACATCACTCTATGTATCAATAAATATATTAATGAAGTTTCTTTAATCGAAGTGTCTTATATAATATGATACCATAAGTAAGATAAACCTACTTTTACCTCTCTTACAGACAAGCGAAAAGGAAAGAAAAAAGGCAAGAAAACAGCCAAACTCACTTAAGAATGTTCTTAATGAAGCTGTAAAAATGATTCATTTAATTAAATCTTGACCCTTGACTGCAAGTCTTTTCAGTGTTCTGTGTGTTAAAATGGGAATTATACATAAAGTATGTCTGGTGTGCTCTGAACTATGATGCACAGAAAACTTTGTTCTTCAGTTATAATTACTATATTGTCCAGCCCTTGTATCTCTTCTTTGCTCTTAATAAAATATGCTAGCCTCCATTTCAATTTTTTCACAACTTATGAAAGAGTACTGTCATAATCATTTATTTCTGTCTGTTCAGCAGTAATCATGCCACTATGTAGCAATGACAGCTAGTTGCTTAACAATTATTTGATGCAAAACTGTTCTTTTGAGTTCATGTAATATATATATATATATATATATATTCACATGTTATATATATTCATGTTTTCTATATAAAACGATATATGCACACATACACAGTGTGTTGACAATCACAACCATTGTTATGAGCATTTGGATTAAAAGAAAAAGGATATAGTTTTAGGATAATAAATTAGACATGTGTTTGAAATGGAAAAGATTGGGAGTTTTCAATATTGCAGTGGCCTTAGATAAGTTGTTGGTGTATGACATTTTCTAATACAGTTCTGAGGCAGGATAGGTAGTCAAGGAAGTGAGCATGTTCTCTTGGGAGGCAGCAACCATGGTGTCCATCCAGTCAACACAAAAAGCCTCAGCATTTGCATTGTAATTGAGTTCATACAAGCAAAGCAATCTTCAGTAGGGACTTTCCATTCTAGAAAGCATGCATATTTTGATTTTACCTGTCTTCGAACTGACCCTTTGGTCATTATAATAGTAAAAAAAACACACCCCTGGGTGGAGATTTAAGATGCTAATGCTACATGTGACTTATGAAAAAGCATGTACAGCTACTGCACATGGGCACCCAGAAGACCACACAGAACATGCTTACTAGCAACACCTCTTTCCACCTCCTTGTGAAGAATCATGTAAGACTACCATAAAGGGAGTCTCCCTAGTGGTAGTCTTTGCTGTCTTGTCCTTATGAATAGCCTGCCATGAATTTCCTCTCTCTCAGCATACTGTCTATTCTGTGTTTAACTTTCAAAATATTCTTTTTCTTTTGCAATAAATTACTCCATGCTGAACTTCTTTTGCTGTGTGTCTCTTGTTTAAATTCTTTTAAACCAAGAAGACAAGAACCGACATATCACATCACCTGTCAACATTTCTATTTGGTTTTTAATTGTTTGACTTGAAATCCACTTGGATGAATGAGAGAGAGAAAGAGAGAACGAACTCTTATTGGACTGGATGCTGCAATTTGCTTCAATGTCTTTGGCTCTGAGGACCTGGAATGCAATCCACCTGCTGTGGCTTACATAAGTGTCAGCATGGCTCCATTTAAAAGTGATTTTAGCATGTAGAATGATTGAGGGTGATTGCTTTCGCTTACTTGGTTGAAACTGGTAGAAACATAGATGGCCTTTCAGTTATTTTTTTTATGCATCTTGCTGACTATTGTTTTTCTTTTTAAATGGACATTTACTACCTACTTAGAACGATAAAATACCTCAAAGCAAACATTAAGCAAAATATAGCTAATCTATCACATGCCCAGCTCCTCTCGATAGTTATAACCATGAATAGACTGGCCATTACACAGTAAATTCTACATTTTTACAAGTTGCTTTATAGATTCATTTTGTGATCACTAATAAACCCATTTAGCAAGTATCTAATTAAGAAAACCTTAATAAAAGCCAATTACTCAATGCCCTAAATTTACTAAATTTTATTTTTGGGGTACTGAAATGTGTTTTAAATTAATCACATTAACAATATTAGTGCTAAAAATGTCACTTATGTGCAATACCAATTTACCCACAATAACACTTATGGGCAATTAACAGTTCACTTTGCATGTTATATTCATTAGGAATTTTCTTTTACTTACTGAGCTGTCTAATGAGTATAACCATATATATTGTGAATGCATTTTATTAGTAATTAGGCTGGACTTTGACTCATCAATGTACCTGGCAGTTTACATGGGGGGAGGTGTCCATTCATATACCGGTAGCAACTTTCAGAAGAATAAACTCAAATGTGTACCAAGAGAGAGATAAAATACCTCAGTATTGTTTTTGGTTTAATTTGCAAATAGCACAAGGAAGGACAGGTCCACAGGAAAATGCTACATGCCTCTCTTTTAAAAATATTTTTATTAAAATCATTTCAGATTTACGGTTGCAAAACTGGTACAGAGAGTCCACATTTACCCTGCACCCAACTTCTCTAATGTTAACAGCTTACATGATATGAATTCAATATCAAAGCCAGAAAGTTAGCATGAGTTACTCACCTATAAATCATATGCAAATTCCTCTAGTTTTGTTCTGACGTCCAGTTCAGATGTACTTGGTCCCTGTGTCTTTTTAATATCCTTCAATTTGTCATACTTCCTTAGTGTTTCCTCACCTTTCATGACCTTGACACTTCTATGTTTTTAAAATGACTGATCAGCTATTTTGTATAAAGTCACACAATTTTGGTTTGCCTGTTTTCTCACGATTAAATCAAGTTTATGCATTGTTTGGCAAGAATACCATAGAAGTGATGTAGCTTTCTCGGTATGTAATATCCTATGTCAATATGTCCTATTACATGTGCAATGGACCTTGAACTCTTGGTCAGTGTGGTATCTGTCAGATTTCTTTTTTCTTTTCTTTTTTTTTTTTAATGAAAGAAAGAAAGAGGAAGAGATTTTAGAAAAAGAGAGAAAAGGAGAAAGAAAGAAACCGCAAAAGAAAGAAAAGAATGAAAGAGAAAGAAAGAGGAAGAGATTTTAGAAAAAGAGAGAAAAGGAGAAAGAAAGAAACAGCAAAAGAAAGAAACAAAGAATGAAAGAGAGAAAGAAAGAGGAAGAGAAAGAGGGAGAGAGAATGGGATTCTTGTTT
>CAUYQU010087753.1:0-33232 GCA_963574635.1 Cheracebus regulus | reverse complement strand
AGGGGAGGGGAGGGAAGGGGAGGGGAGGGACGGGAAGGGGAAGGGGAGGGCAGGGGAAGGGGGAGGGGAGGGAAGGGAAGGGGAAGGGGAAGGGGAGGGGAAGGGGGAGGGGAGGGAAGGGAAGGGGAAGGGGAAGGGGAGGGGAAGGGGAAGGGGAGGGGAGGGAAGGGAAGGGGAAGGGAAGAGGAGGGGAAGGGGAGGGGAAGGGGAAGGGGAGGGGAAGGGAAGGGGAGGGGAAAGGGAAGGGGAGGGGAGGGGAAGGGAAAAAGGAAAGGGAAAGGGAAGGGGAAGGAAGAAAAAAGAAAAGAAAAAAGCATGTAGGGTTTGTGCATTATGTGGGTGTCAGGGGAGATAACTATTAATGAGGAATCTGGATAAAGGCTATACAAGGGCTCTATGTATAATTCTTATAATTCTCTGTAAGCTTGAAATTAATTCAAAATAACAATGACAACTCGTTTATAGACAGATGCTAGGCTCTAGACAAGTACAGGTTCTATTCTAACAAAAGTTATTAGAGGGAACTTAAGAGAATGGGCAGACAGAGAGTCACCAGTAGCTTCCCTGATGGAGTGCCACAGAATGGAGTGAGAAAGTGTCTATGTAGTAGTCTCTTTTTCAAGCGTCAGCTGAAGGAAATGACTACGTCTCAAGAGTAGAAGACAGACTAACCTCCTCTTTGAACATAAATAACAAGAGAAAGCCATTTAAAGCACATAAGGACAGCTTTGCCCAAACATCTCTTGCCTCTCTCCAACCTGCGAGTGTCCACCCCACCTCCTCCCTCCTCCCCCCAAAACTTGCTAGTGCCCACCTCACCGCCTCCCCTCAGTCTGCTAATGTCCACCCCGCCTCCTGCCTCCCCTCCGTGGAGCTCTTTAACTCTCCTTCCTACTTCCAGTCCTTGCTGTTTACTCTACAGCAGCAGCATGGCCTGTGCAGTTAGAACTGCAGAAACATCCTAGTAAGGCCAAACAGCAGAAGCGGCCAGCACTTCATTTTTCATAGGAAAATGGAGAGTCCCCAAGGAAGGGAGGTCTGGCTCTTTGCCAAAAGTATCCTGAATAATGAGTATATTTTGTATAAATCAAGGCCATGTGAAAAGAGTGGAAGCCAGAATTACAATGATTCAGAAAAATGACCCTTTAGACCAGGTAGGTTTTGGGAAAGGATGTGGCTATCTCAGATATGCGCTTTAAACCCTGGACCTTGGCTGGACGTGGTGGCTAATGCCTATAATCCCAGCACATTGGGAGGTGGAGGTGGGCAGATTGTTTGAGCCCAGGAGTTCGAGATCAGCCTGGGTAACGTGGTGAAACTGCATTTCTACAAAAAATACAAAAATTAGCCAGGTGTGGTAATGTGTGCCTATAGTCCCAGCTACTTGAGAGGCTGAGGTGGACGGATTGCTGAAAGCTGGGAGGTTGAGGCTACAATGAATCCTGATCATGCCTCTCTGTACTCCATCCTGGGTGACAGAGTGAGACCCTGTCTAAAAGATAAATAAATAAAAACAAATAAACCCTGGACCCAGTAACTTTTAAGCCTTTTTTTTTTCTTTTGAGACAGAGTCTCTCTCTGTCACTCAGTCTGGAGTGCAGTGGTGCGACCTTGACTCACTGCAACCTCCGCCTCCTGGGTTCAAGCAATTCTGCCTCGGCCTCCAAGTCACTGGGACTGTAGGCGTGCCCCACCACATCCAGCTAATTTTTTGTGTTTTTAGTAGAGATGCGGTTTCACCGTGTTAGCCAAGATGGTCTCGACTTCTTGACCTCATAATCCGTCTGCCTCGGCCTGTAATCCCAAAGTGCTGGGATTACAGGCTTCAGCCAATGCACCCAGCCTTTTAAGTCTTTTAAAACTAAAAACTTGGGTTAAGAGAAATGGGGCTTTGGCTGAAAACAGTCATCTGGGGGTGTTGCTCGAAGCTCTGTGACTCCTATAGGCAAATATATCAATCCTTGTTCCTGCTCCTCAGGGGTGTCTCAGTAACTTCCTGGAGGGAAACTTCGTGAGTGCAGAGGGCAGGGTGCTTTTAGGGACAGAGCGGCGGCAGCAGTCATCTCTGTCCCTCCGTGTGCCTGCTGGACACAGGCCCACCATCCCTCTGTGTGCCTGCTGGACACAGGCCCATTGGGTGGAGGGCGAGGCGCCACTGGGCCTTTGCAAGGCAAACAATGGCAAGGCAACTTTTTCTGGGGGGCTGGTGGGGAGACGTGCTTCTGACGATCGAGAAGCTACTGGGCAAGTTCATTTTCTGAGATTTTAATATGAAGTACTTTGTAATTGGGCATGAAAAGCATAGAAGCAGTATATGCAATCAAGCAGGTGAATCATATTGTTCCATGTGGTGTTTCTACCTGAAAGATTCTCTTACTCTTACGGTTTACCCCTGAAACATGTTTGAAAATAAGAATCTGCTAACCCATGATAGAAGCATTGTAAAGGGTGGGGGGAATGCAATCAGGACCCAAATGCATTCCCAGAGAAATTCCCTCAGGACGTTCCCACAGCTCTGCAGCGCTCCCTGGGTGAGCCACCTTCTGGTCCCTCCCAAGTGCATTCTTTAGACTACGAGGCTTCCTCTGGGAGCCCATGCCAGTCTGTCTCCAGCCATCTTGGCCTGCTCCAGAATTCTAACCTTTCCAAAACCTGCCTTCCAACATGGAAGGGCCTTCAAGAGTGACTGGTTGTGGACAAAGACTCAGGGATGAGAAGGAGTCTTCCTCCTTGGCGAAGGCCCCTCACGCAAACAACGGACACTGGAACACAAACACACTCTTCGGCTGTTAGTCTGGAGTCTTTAGGATTTTTTAAAATAGAGGGTGGGAGGGAAGAAACCTAGCTGCAGCGAGATGCTTCATGAAAATCTTTGCAGGCTACAAGCTTGTAAAAAGCATCCATTGTATTCTGCTACTTATTTATTTATTTATTTTGAGACAAGGCCTCTGTCCCCCAGGCTGGAGTGCAGTGGCGCAGTAATGGCTCATTGCAGCCTCCTCCTCCTGGGCTCCAGTGCTTTTCCCACCTCAGCCTCTCAAGTAGCTGGGACTACAATTATGCACCACCACACCTGGCTAATTTAAAAAGTTATTTATAAAGATGGGGTTTCACTATGTTTCCCAGGCTGGTCTCCAAATCCTGGGCTCAAGAGCTCCTCCTACCTTGGCCTCCCAAAGTGCTGGGATTACAGGTGTGGCCCACTGCACCCAGCCATGTGAAAAGCAATACAGTATATATAATATATAATACTATATAGCCGATCCATAAAATAAAATCACAATCCACGAGTTCATACTGATATAATAAATAAATGGGGAAGAGGGAAAATTCTTCCATATAGTAGAAGTTCAATTGTTAAGTGTAGATGAGACGATGAAAACAGACAATCAACATTTGGCTAATGCCACAGAAAGAAGGCTCCAGGCAGGATGAATCATCAGGGCATGTGAAATGAGTGGACAAAAGTTTGATGAGAGCAGGATATTCACACAGAATCATCCCGTAATATACTTATTAATTACCAGGAGAAAAACCGTAACTTCACAGTGAAGGAAGTTGGCAGGTACCACCTAAAGCAAGTAATCAAAGTTAGTATCAGCAACAATGGGACAAATCAATGTGATGTGCCTCCTGACACAATGCACTGAGAATACAATGCCACTTCCATGGTATTCTTGACCAAAATGGATTTAATCAAGAAAACACAAAAACTGAGGACACTGTACAAGATACCTGGCCAGTATGCACTGAGGTCATGAAAGACAAAGAATAGGTGAGGAATGGCCAGGCGAGGCGGCTCATGCCTGTAATCCCAGCACTGTGGAAGGCTGACGTGGGTGGATCATTCGAGACCATCCTGGCCAACACAGGGAGAACTCAACTCTACTAAACATAGAAATGTTAACCAGGCGTGGCGGTGTGCACCTGAAGTCCCAGCTACCTGGGAGACAGGTGGGAGGATTGCTTGAGTCCAGAAGATGGAGGATGCAGTAAGTCATGATCTCACCACTCACCACTGCACTCCAGCCTGGGGGACAGAGTCACACCCTGTCTCAAAAAAAAAGAAGAGAAGAAAAAGGAAAGGGAAGAAAAAAAGAAAAGAGAAGAGAAAAGGAAAGGAAAGAAACAAAAGAAAAGATGAGGAACTACTCAAGATTAAGAGATCTGACAACTAAATGCATGATTACCAGGTCCTGGACCAGAAAAAGGGAAATCAAGGGGACAGTGTCACCTTCTTGATTTGGATACTTGTGGTTATGTAAGATGTTAACATTCTCTGTGGAGGGCATGTGAGAATTTTTTGCCCTATTTTGGTAACTTTAAGTCTAAATTATTTCAAAATGAAAGGCTAAATTACACTTGAAAACATAAACATTAGGGATTAGGCTTTCTTCCAATACCCAGTGCCTGACACTGTGAAGCTTTGTAGGCTGACGTATGTCAGGGCTCCACACCCACGTGGGAAGTGGGTGCTGGGACCCATAGGGACCTTATTAGGGGCAAACTCAGGCCCTAAGGTTTATAGACAAAATTCACGATAACCTTCAAAAGATGTAAAAATGTCCCTAATGGGTTTCTAGGGAGGGTCACAGGCACACCACGTCCCTCCTTCAGCATCTGGAAGGAGTGTGCGCTTCTAAGACCCAGTCATGACCTGGGCACGAGAAATGCAGGCAGAAAACAGTGCATGTCCCTCACTCACTTGTCCTGGGATTCGATGTACACGTAGAGATGAGGCTCGAAGCACTTGGAAACGATGCCATGAAATGGATTGTCTGGGGCTTTGGGCTTCTTTGGCTGTAAAAACAAAGAAAAATAAACCCAATACTTGAGTGGTCTTTGCAAACATCATTCAAAGTTCACAACAGGAGAGTATTCAACGTAACTAAAGTGGGAAAATGTGGTCTTCACGATTCACCGCAGTAGGTGAACAAAACGCCAGCTCTGTTGGCATCACTGGCTTGCTGTGAACGATGGCAGACTCACTGTTACTGTGATAACATACGCGTTTTGAATCTGGAAGCTAGTCATCACCTATCTGACTGGTGTTTTCCAGAATTTACATCCTGGCTAATAACAGCACCTTGTCCTTGTACACTGCTTTAGAATTTATAAAGTGCTTTCACACAATCCAATTTTTGATGGCTTCCATTTACTGATTGTTACTATAGGCCAAGCACTTTGATACCAACGAATATGTCACCTTTTCCTCACCATAACCCTTCATGTAGGTATCACTACTACTTATACCATAAGAAATGAGGACTCAGAGGCTCTCTAACCTGCCCCAAGATATATGTAGAAGACTGCTTTTCTTAAACTACAACTCTATTATAACATCATTTTCCTGCAATGGTTCCCAGCATGTTTTAAATTTCATCAGTAAGAAAATGTAAGAAAAAGAATGGTGGAGAACCAATAGAGGGTTGTTACCTTTATTTTGCTACTTTCTATTCTTACCACAAGTTCCTAAAAAATATACAGGTTTGATTTTTTGATACAGAGTCTCCCTCTGTCGCCCAGGCTAAAGTCCAGTGGCGCAATCTCAACTCACTGCAACCTGTGCCTCCTGGACTTAAGTGATTCTTGTGTCTCAGCTTCCTAAGTAGCTGGGATTACAGGTACATGCGACTACGCCCAGCTAACTTTTGTCTTTTAAGTAGAGATGGGTTTTGCCATGTTGTCCAGGCTGGTCTCGAACTCCTGGCCTCAAGTGATCCACCTGCCTTGGCCTCCCAAAGTGCTGGGATTACAGGCATGAGGCACCATGCCCAGCCAGAAAAAAGTATTTTATGACCCAAATCTTAAAAGAATAAAATACAGTATATAGGCAGTACTTTCTGAGAAAGGACAGAAAGAGAGGGGGAGAGAGAGAGAGAGAGAGACACAGAGGGAGGGAGGCATGCAGGCAGGCAGGCAGACTATACTGTCTTTATTTTTTTTGCTTTAGGCCACCGTAACACTGGGAACAGCATTGGTTCCCAGACTGTTACTTGGAAGCCACTGATAAAGAAGTCATATGACAGCCAAGTATTTTAAAACTATATTTGCTACTTAATTCCTTTCCAATTTAAAAATTAAGCAAAGATTTTCCTACCTATTACTTTCTATTCCTAAAAAATGTCAATTCTGTCTATTGCCAAATGGCCATGAAATGACCCTGAGGCAAACACACCTTGCTGGGGCTGGTACTAGAATACAGCGTGTATGTAAACTGCACCCACAACATATTTGTTAAATTGAACTACTCAGATCTTATTTTTTTAACCCCACTTTACTGAGGTATGACTGCTATTTTAAAAGGCCGACATATTTAATGTATACATCCTGATGAGTTTGACAATAAGTAAACACCCATGAACCCCTCACCACCACCAAGGCAGGTGTATCCACCACCTCCCCAAGCTCCCTCCCACCCTTGTAGTTGTTGTTATTATTACCTGTGGTAAGCATACTTAACATAAGATCTACCCTCTTGAAGTGCTTATGTATTTTAGTAAATACTGGAAGAGCTAAGCCCCAATGACAGGCAGAAATGGTAACTACCTATTTCTGTTTTTTTAAATAACACACTGCAATAGCTAGAAACAACTGTAAAAACTGATCTGTAGAAAAACAATCACCAAAATTTAAATGTCAACTTTAGACACACTCACTCAATCTAGTACTTAGACCTCCTCCCTTTCCACCTTCCAAGAGTTTGGCGTCTTTAATTTTTTGCAAGGTTTCTAGAAACTCTGGTCCTTCCTAAGAATAAATACCATCTCCACTGCTTACTCTTATCATCTGGAAGCCACTGCCACGGTCAGGCCTCAGAGTGAGACCCCCATAGGGCCTCAGGGCCACGCAAGACTAGCTGACTGGGCTTGAATCTGCTGGATCTAGAATTCCACACTAGTGCAAATGTCCTGAGAGTTTTTCTGCACTTCCATTAGTTTGAGATGAAGGCTCTATGATGGAGGATGAGGACTGTCAGGGGTGGTCCTCACCCATTTGTCCTTTTTTTCCAAGTGAGTATCTGTTTTTTACTGCTGTTTCCAAAAGATGATTTAAGTGAATAGAAAAATGTGATTTAATTTGTCTGACTCTGTAAGACTAGATATCATGGTTTTAGATTTGGAAAACATGGCTACTATAACCAGATATCTTTTTATTAATTAAATAATAATTATAGGTATTGTAGTTATTTTTAAATTTTTTTCTTTTGAAGAAAATTCACATTCTGCAGGATAACTTTTGGTAATTACACATGGAAATTTACATAATACAGAATGTTATCATTTTAAAAAATCAACATGTATATTTTCTCCTTTTTTCTTTTATTTTGAACAGGTATATTTTGTATTCAGCTTTACTGACTTACTAATTTATGTGTACTTTTCCAACTACAGACAATATTTTATCACTTTGAAATGGCTACATTATGAAAAATAACTTAAAAAGTCTATAGATTATCTAATCTGTAAGTCCATCTACTCTATATAACTCTAATAATCTATATAAGTCTATCTAATCTATAGACTTAAAATGCCTATAGATAAGTCTATAGACTTAAAAAGTCTATAGATTAGATAATATTACGGTGCTGATATTAAATTTTCTGATTTTGATCTATGGTAAATGGATGAATGTCCTTCTTAAGAAATACATACTGAAATATAAAGGGGTAAAGGGCATTATGTCTACAACTTACAAATTGTTCTAAGGTCAGGGGAGTAGGGAGGAAATGATAGTTACATAGGAAAATGTTAATAATTGCTGAATCCAGAAGAAAGATATTTACGAGCTCCTTGTAACTTTTCTCTTCATTTGACATTAACTGTCTCCCTGGAGGAAGCTGGGAGATAGAAGGACCTGGATCCACTTCCTGGTTTGATGATGCACTATAGTATGTTACCTGTCCCCCTGGAAGAAGCTGGGAGATAGAAGGGTCTGGATCGACTTCCTGGTTTGATGATGCACTATAGTACGTTAACTATCTCCCTGGAGGAAGCTGGGAGATGGAAGGGATCTGGATCAATTGATTTCCTGGTTTTGATGAAGCACTATCGTATCTCAGTTGTCCCTCTGGAGAAAGCTGGGAGATTGGTACATTGTACCTTGCTGTACTGGGTTTATAATTTATGAGCCCATAATTATTTCAAAATATAAAGTTTTTAAAAAAGGTGTTCAGAAGATGTAGGCCCTGCTTATGAAGAAGTTTCAGAAATATCTTAATCTATTTATTTTGCTTATACTTTCCTTTTTACATATGCACAAAAGTGATGTATGATTTGAAAGAAACTATTTGGAATGAGTCTGAAGAGCTCATTTGGTAAGTATGAAATACAGATTCTAAGTGGGAAAAGAAAACAGCTATGTAATTCCAAGGCACTCATCTTGATCTGTCTGCCACAGGTCCCGCCGTGATAAGGCCCCACAGGGTACTCAGGGTTGCACGCCTACCTGCAGATGACGCACCCTGCCCTGCCCTGCCCACTAACAGCGCTACTCTGCAGCGAGGAGGGACCCCCGACTCTGCCACCACAGCACCCGGATCCTCTTGCAGCATTTTTAGTGCGAGCTGAAGCAAGAGAAGAATAACGGGAGGGACTGCCTGAAGTCTCCTTTCTTCTTACTGTTTTCCTGCAGGGCTGTCTCCTGCCTGTGGCTGCGTTGTGAATGTGCTCAGTTTAGACAGGAGGTGCTGGAATTTTGGCTCTAATGGCATCTCCCTTTGCACCAGGCAGCTCCCCAGAGGGTTGATTCTCAGCTTCAACACGATGCTAAGTCGTTTAGCAGTAGGTTGAGGCTGCGTTTCTGAGTGTGTGAATTCTGTCCAAAAGCTGCAGATGTTTAAGCCATTTCCTCCTGGAGTTTGATGGAATAATAAAAGGTCACTGCTGTCACAGTGAGGAGGTCTGCAGCTGCTCCCATTTCCTTTTATTGCTACCCAATGTAAACAGATTAAATGTAACTGCGCGCATCACCAGAAGGGTACATTTTAAAACCAGAAATTTGTTATTTCTTCTCCTTTCTTTTATACTTTCAGTACCCCTCAGTCCCCTTTCAGATGTCATTTTTTTTTTATCACTGGGAATATCCTGGCAACTGATTACTCAGGGCCTTTTGTAAACTAAATAGCTTTTTTCAGGTTTACTCTCTCTTCTCAGCAGCCAGGCGTGAAGTGCAGTGGTGAGCAGGGAGTGACCCTTCCCTTGAGGGCCAAATGCTACCGACTGCAGCAGTATAATGGGTCAGGTCACCCACAAACCGGTAGGGACCTTCCCTCTAACCACCTCTGGCTGATTTCGCCACTAAAACCTGGTGGGTCCCGCACTCACCCCACAGGGCTCTGCTCTTGCTGTGCACCCCGCTCTGAGAAGAGGGAGACCCCGGGCACCTACTCGTCAGCCACAAGAAGGCCAGGCTGGTGAGGTAGCTGGTCAGGGATGGCGTAGGTGGAGGCATTAGTCACTGGTGTGTCAGTCCTATTACGAATGAGTACTAGCCCATGAAATGGTGGCTGGATCAGCTAGATCAGGGGTTTAGTCTTTTTTTTTTTTTTTTTTTTTGAGATGGAGTCTCACTCTGTCTCCCAGGCTGGAGTGCAGTGGCATGATCTCGGCTCACTGCAACCTCCACCTCCTGGGTTCAAGCCATTCTCCTTCCTCAGCCTCCTGAGTAGCTGGGACTACAGGCATGCGCCACCAAACCCGCTTAATTTTGTATTTTTAGTAGAGATGGGGTTTCACCACATTGGCCAGGCTGGTCACGAACTCCTGACCTCAAGTGATTTGCCCACCTCAGCCTCCTAAAGTACTGGGGTTATAGGCGTGAGCCACCAGGCCAGGCCAGTTTTTTGTTTGTTTGTTTGTTTGTTTTATGACATAAAACCCCTGGTTGAAAAGAAATTTTATCTGAAAGCCTACAGTACAAAACGACTCAAAATAAAACTGCTCTGATAGCAGGGATCCAGGTCCCTGGTCTCCTCCTAGCTTCACAGCGACACCTGATGGGCACCGAGGAACACAGTTTGAAAATCATGAGCTCTCACTAAAGACCAACTAGGGAAGTCTGAAGAGAGAAAATAACCAGCCTGAAGTCACATGGTGGTCAGTTACCAGCCGACCAGAGTCTGGCATTTTCCCAGCACACGGCTCTGCTTTACCCCACGTATCTGTCAGACGTCAGGCTTCTGTGTTCTCTGAATGAGCAGGTCTTGGTCCTTACAACAGTAATGCCAAGCTTCCATATGAGGAAAAAGTGATAAAGAAAAAGGAAAATCATACTTCACCTGGCAAAACCAATTTTGTAGGGAATGGGGCCTCTCTATCTTAATCCAATTTAATAACATCCAGAGATGACTAGCAAAAGGAATAACTCTTCCTGGCAACACTACAAGCACCTGAGTGCTTAACTGCACCATTCTGGACACGACTGCGGCAGCTGCTAGCACTGGTGACACATCAGGGCTCTGCAAACGGCTCTGCTGCACAAACCACGCTCATAAGGTGCAGCTGGCCCAGTGTGGGAGGAGGACATGGAGAAGAATGAGCTCTACACCCAGAGCCTTCTTCCCACCCTAGTCCTTGCTCCCAGAATGTGAGAACTGCATTCAGTTAGTTAGAGGAAATGTCTGCTTTCTCCCATGCCAGTCAATACTATGATGGCTTTAAATCAACTGCACCTACTTCTATATACACATCTCTGGGATGGAGCCTCCTCAAGATGTCCCATCAGTTTTGTTCATTTACTTCTATTCCTGAGATTCATTTCTATGTCCTCCACTCTTGAATGAGACATGAGTCATACACAAAACAGCACTGGGAAAGGAATTCGAGTTTCTGACACTGAGGCCTGGCTTCCAGTTTAAGCTCCTCCACTTTCAAACTATGCAACCCTGGGTCAATCACTTAACCTCTCTGAGCTGCAGTTTCATCACCTATAAAGCGAGAGGCAACAACTGTGAAGATGAAATAAGGCATGTAAAAGAATTTAAAACTGCAAAGCACTATAAAAGCATGAGGTATTCCTTTCATTGCAATCATTCAATAGATGGACCAGACACTGTATTGCATCATTTCAGAGCTGCTCCTGGAGTTCTGCTCTCCTGGCTCCTGCCCTCACCATGCTGGGAATGAATGCAGGGCGAGCTGCTAAGTGTATGGGTACAGGTTTCCCAGAGCTGGTCCTCCCAGCCAGCCTCCCTTTTGGTGGTGTCTGGAGCAAAACAATACCATAAAATAATCCTCCAGCAGCCAAGTGTAGAAAATTAAAAAGAGAGATCACTAATCCAGAAAGGAAAAGTTCTGATTTATTGCTCTAACCTCCCTTGTCATAAAATGGCAGTGAAACAAAAACAGCATTCTGTAGGATGAAGGGAGAGGAAACTTAGACTTGGACAGAAACATCCAAAGGAAATGAAAGTGCTAGTGTGCTTTGGAAAGTAGCTCTCCAAATCTGCCACTGGTCACCTTGTATTTCCAACCCTAAAGTGATCGGCTTACAGTGCATGGAGGCCTCTCCCAGCCAATGGTGCCGCTAGCTTCCCGGGAATCGCTCAGACTCTCACATCACTGCCATACCAGACGAGAGTAAAACGCAAAACCAAGCTCACAGGTTCAGGAGACGCTGAATGAGGCAGAGCAGAACTCTTCCGGCTCCACCACGGTGGCTAATGAAGCTTGTGTGTGTCCTGGCGGCGGGCTCTTCAGGAGCAGAGCTGTGGGGCAGGAAAGGCTGCCCTCTCACGGAGGTTTCTAAACGCACTTTCAGTTAAGGGTCTTCTATAAAGACCATCAGAGCTGTCATCTCTGAATGTGGCCAAGAGCCAAAGGATCATATCTGGAGCAAGTGGACCCATTTTCAGAAGCACACATCTGGTAGGTTACCCATGGTGACGCAAATCAGACTTACTTGATCTAAATCTCCTTTCTCCGTTGCCAGTTCCTCCATCTCTGGTGTTGGCTCATCTTCCAGGAAGGGATTGGTAGAAGTGGGTGGAGACTCAAGCCTTTTCTGTTAGGTAGATATAAGAAAAGTATTTTCTGAGCATATTCAACAGCCTTCGCCATTGATCCACTTTTTCCAGGTGTCTCCAACAGCTAAGTCATGAACTCAGATCTAATAAAGAACTGAGGCGACACAGACCACATTCGTACCTCCAGGCCTTCACACTGCCTTTCCCTCTTCCTGAAACCTACCTCACCACCCTGCCCCAACTCTAATCTCATGCATCCTTCAGTCCTCAAATTAGAAGCCTCTTCTGCTGGGTAGTCTTTCCCATCTGTCACATTTGGGTTAGATGTCTCTGACGTGTTCCCAACCATGCTACATGTCCCCTACCCACGCGTTTATTAAAATACTGCAATTACCCATTTGTCTTTTCCTTTCTGCCTCCATGATGGCAGAATTATGTCTATCTTGTTCCCCATCCTATCTTGGTGCCTAGCATGTAGCAGGTACTCAATAAATAGAAATGAATCAAAGTGCCAAATGGATTTGAATGCAAGAACAAACTACAAAGCTAATCTCATGAGTTCTAGATTAACAGACGACTCTTCTCAAGTAAGCTCTATTACAATGACCACAACAGAAATCTCCTTGAGAAAATCTACTTCTCAGCTTCCAAGTATGACCACTATTTGAAAACACAGCCCTGAGTGGAACCAGGGCTCATGGGACAGCTGAAGGAGGAGACGTAGCCGAGGCCTTGCTGTAGCTCCAACTGTGCTGCACTGGTTATATCACCCAGCTTCTCTGAGCCACAGTGACTTCATCTGCTGATTCAGGGTGTAGTCACAGGACTATCTGAGGGCTCAAATGTGAAACCCTAGAAGCAGCACATGATACACACAAGGGTCGCTGATGATGTTAACTCCAGCACAACTACAGAATCAAGGCAGCACTCTGGAATTTCTTTACCATTTTCACCTAGAGATGTTGTTTATGCCTTGGAGCTGAAGGCTTTAGCAGAAAAGAGGCCAACTGGACAAACAGAAAAGAGGAATTGCTTAGTGCTGAGGATGAGGGAATGGGGCAAGGCATGGCTCTCCAGAGACAAGAAGTTAAGTGGAGAGGAAGTTTCGAAACATACTTGATATTTTAGCCAATACCAGTGGGTCGACCTGAATTAATCTCTAAGCCAAAAGGGACTGCAGATGGACTATAGTGTGAATGACTTTGCCAAGGGCCAGGATATCATTTGAAGATATTACAAACAAAAAAACAAAAACAAAACTTATACAAAGGCCGGACATGGTGGCTCACGTCTGTAATCCAAGCACTTTGGGAGGCCAAGGCAGGCGGATCACTTAAGGTCAGGAGTTTGAGATTAGCCTGGCCAATATGGTGAAACGCCATCTCTACTAAAAATATCAAAACTAGCAGCATGGTGGTGGGTGCCTGTAATCCCAGCTACTCAGGAGGCTGAGACAGGAGAATCACTTGAACCTGGGAGGTGGAGGTTGCAGTAAGCCAAGATGGTACCACTGCACTCCAGTCTGGGTGATAGAGCAAGACTCCATCTCAAAAAATAAATAAAAAAATTAAACAAGTAAATTTAAAAACCTTAGACAAAAACACTACACGTGCATCTGGTTTTTAAGACAATTCTGCTTATAGTCCTTTAAACTACTTGTCTGTTGGCCAAAACACCTGGATGCAATGTATGTGATGGGCACAGCCTCACGGCGTGATGGAACCTTGTGATGCCTGCATTAGCTCAAGGTAACCATTAGTAAGATGATGACTTTTGTGGTATCCTGGTGAGAAACAATATGGTCTAACACCCAAGCAAGTATTTCAAATTTGCACACTCCAAGCTTTGGCTTCTTTACCTGATATGAGAGAAAAAACATCCTTATAAACTTATAGCTCTTTTTAGAAAGCAGTATTTCTAAGCTTGAATTGTCTTCTTAAGGGCTGCTGATATTTTAGAGAGAAGAATAGTAAGAAAAAGAATCTACCAAACTCAATCTTCAACAACCATAAAAAAAATAAATTAGTTAATAGCATTAGATTCCTGACTCCACTTGCTTAACAGTGGGCTCTGGGATTATGCTGTTGAGCTGAGTCACTACGACTCTCATTGGTAGATGTGAAAAGCAAGTCAGCTAACTGAATTTAAAAGCTTTGTTCAAAAATCATTCAGTGGCAGACACAGAATCTGGATTTTTGAGCTAAATGCTCCTCATCTATCGCTGAGTCTATTGGGTTGGTAATAGCACCTCACAATTACGTAAGGTGGGCCTCATTTTAAAACATAGCGTGTTACTGGAAATCATGGCAGAAAGCAGATGTCAGTGAAGCAGGCTGAGGATGTTCCTGGGCTCTACTCCCGCTGGTGCAAGGCATCAAGAAAACGGACCAAGAGGAAGAAGCGGAGCATATCGCACCACCGGAAGCCGTGTGAGCGCGGGACTCACTCAGCGTCACGGGGCCAGAAGTCTCACAAGCTCTCCTCCCTATTTTAACAGTCTGTCTCTATTCACGTTTTTTTTTTTTGTTTCGTTTTTTAGACAGAGTCTCACTCTGTCACCCAACCTGAAGTGCAGCAGTGTGAGCACAGCTCATTGCAGCTTTGACTTCCCAGGCTCAAGGGATCCTGCCAACCTCAGCCTCCCCGAGTAGCTGGGACTACAGGCTCATCGCCACACCCAACTAATTTTTGTATTTTTTATAGAGATGGGTTTTGCCATGTTGCCAGGGCTGGTCTCAAACTCCTGACCTGGAGCAATCCATCTGTGTCAGCCTCTTAGAACGCTGGGATTACAGGCAAGAGCCACCATGCCAACCTCTATTAACACTGTGATGAAATGAGGGGAGTCGTGGACCCCAAGGAGCTCCTAGCTCACTCATTTGTGGCACACACATTCCACATGCAGACCAAGTTAGTACAGGAAAAGAGATTCATTCCTCCACTCATCGATTCAACAGATGGCTGTGCTAGGCCCTAGGAGCAGAGCAGTGAGCAAGACAGGCAGCCCCAGCCTCACGGATCAGAGTCTGCTGGGGAGACAGCCTTCAATCCCAGTCACACAAACAGGTGAGATGAGCCAGGGAGGAAACGGAGTTGTCACAGAAACACGCAACAGAGGGCCATGAAGACTTCCCTAAAGAAAGAACGTGAGCCAGAGCTGAAGGATGCCTCTGAGTTCAACATGTGTGGGGAGGAGGAGAGTGGGGTGGACAGATGGCTCTAGGTGCAGGGAACAGCGCGTGTCTGTGCTCACTCAGTGATGATGTTGAGCATCTACTCTGTTCCAGGCACCCTCGGGTGCACCAGGGACACAGGTGAGTAAAGCGGATTAGAGAGGAGGCTCTGAAGTGGTGACAGGAAAACTCAGGGAGCGGGATGAGCTGGGGATGAGGGTGGGAAAGTGCTTCTACATATGGGGTAGTCAGAAAAGGCCTCTGAGGAGGTGATGGCTGAGCTGAAGAAGGAGCTGCTCAGGCAAAACCCAAGAAGAGTGTTCTCAATGGGAGGACCCAGAGGGACGCTGGAAAGAGCGTGGTGAGTCTGAGGGACAGAAGGGAAGGTGGCAGCATGAGGTAAGAGGGGTGGCAGGAGCCCAACTGCATCGCCTTTTGTGGGCCATGGTAAGGGTCCATTTTCTTCTCATTCCAACTCGATAGTCACTGGTGGTTTTAAACAAGGAAGTGATGTGATCTAATTTGGATTTTAAGAATATTCCACTGCTGTGGGAGAATGTATTACAATGAAAGAAGACAACCAATTTAAGAGGCTGCTACAGTGTTCCAGGAGAGGACTGATGGGGACCCAGACTCAGCTGGTGGTGTAGGATAGAAAAAAGTGTCTATCTGATTTGGGGCATAATTAGGAGGCAGAGCCAACCAGTGGGTTTGATGAGAGTGAGAACGAGGGCAAAGGAATGAAAGGAGTGAAGGAACACTCAATCTACAGCCCAAGCAACTGCATGGCTGAAGTCACCCTGAACTGAGATGGAGCACCCTCGTGGAGTGGCAAGGCCACAGGTTCCGGATGCAACAGACCTGGGTTCGAATCCACCCTGAACTGAGATGGAGCATACTCGTGGAGTGGCACAGTCTCCGATTCTGGCAGATCTGGGTCCAGGTTCTACCACGGGGGTGCCTCAGTTCTCCTGTCTACAATGTGAAGGGACAGGAATGCCCTCCTGGTCTGGCTGGTGTGAGGATGAGACGAGGGCATGCATGTCAGGTGTGAGGCACGCAGTCATGCGCCAAATCATGATGTTTCCATCCATCGTGGGCCACGTGTATGATGACGGTTCCACTAGATTATACTGGAGCCATACATGATGGGGCAGGCCATGGCCCTGCCCCACCCCTGGGCCACCAGTCCTTGGCCTGTTAGCAACCAGGCTGCACAGCACGAGGTGAGCAACAGGTGAGTGAGCCTGACTACCTGAGCTCTGCATTACAGTCTCACAGGAGGGCAAACCCTGTTGTGAACTGTTCATGTGAGGGATCTAGGCTGTGCACTCCTATGATAATCCAGTGCCTGAGGATCTGAGGTAGAACAGTCTCATCTTGCTCACATAAGTGATCCAGGTTGCACACTCCTATGATAATCCAGTGCCTGAGGATCTATGGTAGAACAGTCTCATCTTGCTCACATGAGTGATCCAGGTTGCATACTCCTATGAGAATCCAGTGCCTGATGATCTGAGGTAGAACAGTCTCACCTTATGCACGTGAGGGATCTAGGCTGCGCACTCCTATGAGAATCCAGTGCCTGAGGATCTGAGGTAGAACAGTCTCATCTTGTGCAAGTGAGGGATCTAGGTTGTGCACTCATATCCAGTGCCTGATGATCTCAGGTATGACAGTTTCAGCTTGTTCATGGGAGGGATCCAGGTTGCACACTCCCATGAGAATCCAGTGCCCGAGGATGTGAGGTAGAAGTTTCATCTGGAAACCATTCCCCTAGCCCCACCCCCTGCACTCCCACCTCTACCCCCACCTGTGGAAAAACTGTTTCACGAAACCAGTCCCTGCCAAAAAGGTTGGGGACGGCTAGTGTAGGTTCTAGCACCTAATTCTGTGCAGGTGCACTCTGTGATGTCTGCACATGATGAAACTAACAATGCATTTCTCAGAGCACATTCCTGTCCTTAAGCAATGCGTGACTGCATATATAAACAGCTTAACACACTGTCTGGCACAAAGGGCACAACTCAGTAAGGGGAAGCTTTCAGCCGTAGTTAATAGAGGTGAGCTACAAAATGCAGCAAAACTATTGTGCCTGTCTTAATAAAGCAACTCACCAAAGGGAAAGACGTGGGCACATGGGATCAAAAGTCTTGTCAAAAGATTTTCTGTTAACTGTAAGTAGAACCTTGTCCCAACTATTTTGTCTTTTTGAGATCTAAGAAATGAAAGCAGAGAGTCCATCAACTTTGCACTTTGTAAGTAGAAATGACACTGAGCTGCTCCCTCCTTCCCCATTTACACCGAAGCCCTCAAAGTACTGCTCAGATCCACCATCTCCCGGCTGATGAGTGTCCTGAAACCCTGGGGTGTGGATATGCATTCCTGCCAGTAAGAGGGCTACATGTACCATCCACCTCCCTGCTGATGAGTGTTCTGAAACCCTAGGGTGTGGATATGCATTCCCGTCAGTGAGAGGGCTACATTACTGCTCAGATTAACTTGCTAAGATGAAAGAACAAATCTTTGTGGGGAGTGGTCACTGGCGTGGTGCAGCCTTCTGTGCTAAGAGCCATACAGATCACGCATCTCAGTCTTGCTTCGCAGCTGTCACAGGCCTTAGAGAATTAAAACTTTGGGTTTAGGTTTTTAGTAACTCCATATGATGTATTTCATGAACTCTGAGGCTGCTAAATGAAGCCAAAAATTTTCCAAGAAGTGAATGACTTCCCAATTTTGAAAGAATTCATTCTTTTTGCTAGGATGACAGTTGATTTCAAGTCGATATAGGAAGGCAAAATTCTTCACAGAGCAAGTTAATTCCTACCGATCAAATCACAGGGGATGATTCCCAGTACCTTCAAAACAATACAGGCCACAGGACAGTCAGACTGTGTAAATCGCTGTCAGGAGGGAAAGCCGGGCTTCAGTCAGCAGTGCCTCCGCATCTCAGTCTGCCTACACAAATCCCTCTGTGAGGCCCCAGCTGGACACATCAAGTTCTCAAACAAGGAATTCTGAAACCTAAGCGTGTCTTCCTCTCCCTGGAGGAGAGTGCGTTCGGTTGTGAGATCAAAGCTCCGCAGTGTCTGTGCTTCTCGTCCCACGATGCTTTACTCCAGCCCATTCCTCAGGTGTCCTTACAGAGGTGGCTGGGGGGCTTCAGCGGGCGGCCAGGCTTGCAGGCACAAGGTGCACACGCCTGTTGCTCATCGTTTCTGGGAGCGTCTCTTGCTGCCGCCATGTTCACTGCACATACTATGACAGTGACGTACAGATTTCCTCCTCCTACTAGATCGTCAGTGCCTTCCTGACTCAATTTCCCGTCCTTTCCAGAGCCTGGTGCAAACAGGGAGCTTGAAAACTACCTGTGGGTAAGTGCCAATCAGATGAAAAGCCCTCAACAAAATCTTCTTCAGAAACATGGGCAACACTTTATTTTCTGTAAACAAAGCAAAAAGCCTGGGTATGTGTGTGCAAGCATGCTTGCAAAAGAGTCAAAAATATACCCCAAAGTATTAAACAGTGTGGACACCTCTAGGGGGAGGGATGGATATACAGTAGTTAAGAAGAGATTTTTTTTTAAACATTTTTTTCTGTTTGAGTTTTTAATAGACATGATAACTCTTTTTTTTCTTGAGACAAAGTCTCACTGGTTCACCTCAGCGTTCATGGAGTGCAGTGGTACAATCACAGCTCGCTGCAGTCTTGACCTCCTGGACTTAGGTGACCCTTGCACCTCAGCCTCCTGAGTAGCTAAGACTAGAGGTGCACACCACTATGCCCAGCTCATTTCAATTTTTTTTTTTTTTTTTTTTCGTAGAGACAGGGTCTTCGTTGCTTAGGCTGGTGTCAAACTCCTGGCCCTAAGAGATCCTCCTGCCTTGGCCTCCCAATGTGCTGGGATTTTAGGCCTGAGACTACGCCCGGCCCACTGCTATTTTTTTTTATTTTTTATTTTTAGACAGGATATTTATCTGAAGAGTAAAGACAATTTATAACTCAACTCATACACTATTTTCTAAAACCCTTAATTCTAAATTGTGATGCAATTCATATAACGTAAAATTCAACATTTTAAAGTGATTTACTATTCAGTGGTGTCTGGTACATTCAGAAGGTTGTGCAACCATCACCACTAATTCCAGAACTTTCTTCACCCCCAAAAGAAACTCCTGCCCACTAGCTGTTACTTCCCCAGTCTTCCCCTTCCCAATCCCACTTGTCTCTATGGATCTGTCTGCTTTGGATATCTGTGTCTGGCTGCTTTCACTTCAGTGTTTTCCAGGTTCATTCACGTGTTGGCAGGTATCAGCACTTCATTCCTTTTCGTGACTGGATAATATTCCACCGCCGGGGCAGACCATGTCTTGGCTATTCCTTGTCTGCTGATATTTCTACCTTCTGGCTATTGTGAATAGTGCTGCTATGAACATTTTGTGTAGGACATAGGAACATACGTTTTTAATTCCCTTGGGCATATACCTAGGAGCAGAAATGTGTAATTAAGAAAAGATGTGGATTGATGTGCTTTTTCTATTTGGTAGAGTTACCTTCATGTCAGGAACATTAACACTGAGAGATGCACTAAAACAAGGAGGGACTTCTAAATCTCAACTGCATTCGAAAGAACAGAAAGGAAGCCAGGAGGAAGTTTAGAGCAGAGGCTACCTGAAACTTGAAAATGCTCAATTTGACCCTGTAATTCCACTAGTGTAGTGAGAAAATAATCTCAATCCTTTGAGTAAGAGACAGCTAAGAAAGAAAGAAAAAAGAGGAGAGAAACGCAAAGAAAAGAAAGAGAAGAGAAGGAAAGAAAGGAAGAAAACAATCTCAAATATATACAAAATTAGACAAAAATGTTCATATAGCCTTATTTATAAAAGCGAGAAAAAAACTAAGCATGCTACGAGAAAAGAATTGGGGAAATCACTGAGTATCTATCAAACAAAATCTTTCTGTAGTAACTGAGAGATAACTTAAGCTGTGACATATGAACCACACCTTCTATGTGTATTTAATATGGAAATTGACTCAAAATGGATCAGAGATATAAACATGCGAGCTAAAACTATAAAACTCTTAAGAGGAAACATAGGCAAGTCTTTGTAACCTTGGATGACATAACAGTTTCTTAGGTATGACACTAAAACACAAGCAAGAAAAAAAGGTAAATTAAACTTCATCAAAATTGAAATCCTGTGAAATGACTATCAAGAGAGTGAAAACAACCCACAGATGGAAGAAAATATTTGCAAATCATCTGTCTGATATATGACAGAATGTTTATAGAAGTTATAAAGGCCGGGCACGGTGGCTCATGCCTATAATCCCAGCACTATGGGAGGCCAAGGCAGGTGGATCACTTGAGGCCAGAAGTTCAAGACAAGCCTGGCCAACATGGCAAAACCTTGTCTCTACTTAAAAAAAAAAAACCAAAAAACAAAACAGCCTGGTGTGGTGGCACACTCCTGTGATCCAAGCTACCTAGGAGACTGAGGTATAAGAATTACTTGAACCCAGGAGGTAGAGGTTGCACTGAGCCAAGATCGTGCCACTGCACTCCAGCCCGGGCAACAGAGTAAGACTCTGTCTCAAAAAAAAAAAAAAAAAAAAAAGTTACAGAATATATCTAGAATATGTAAAGAACTCTTACAACTCAACAACAAAAACAATCCAACTAAAAAACGTGAATAGACATTTCTTTTTTTCCTTTTTTTTATTTTAGACAGAGTCTCATTTTGTTGCCCAGGCTGGAGTACAGTGGCATGATCTCAGCTCACTGCAACCTCTGCCTTCCGGGTTAAAGTGATTCTCCTTCCTTGGCCTCTTGAGTAGCTGGGATAATAGGCACCCACTACCACGCCTGGCTAATTTTTGTATTTTTAGTAGAGACGGGGTTTCACCATGTTGGCCATGCTGGTCAAACTCCTGACCTCCCTCAAGTGATCCACCCGCCTCAGCCTCGCAAAGTGCTGGGATTATAGGCCTGAGCCACTGAGCCCAGCCAAATAGACATTTCCTTAAAGAAGCTGTGTAATGTCACTAGTTATTGGGAAAAAGCAAATGAAAACCACAATGAGATACTCCTCTACACCCATGAGAATGGCTATAATTGGAAGGAAAAAGACGTGGAGAAACCGGAACCCTCCTACGTTGCGGGTGGAAATGTAAACTGCTGTGGCTGCCTGGAAAACAGTTCACAGTTCCTCAAAAAGCTAAACAGAGTTATCACGTGACCTAGCAATTCTGCTCAGGTATGTCCTGACAAGAACAGAAAACATGCTGACACAAAGACCTGTACACAAGTATTCGCAGCACCATTCATCTAATTAAAAACTGGAAACAACCCCAATGTCCGCCCGCTGATGAAAAGACAAACACCGCATGGTATCACCCATACAACGGTACATTAGTCAGCCTGCGTGGGTGACCCTCACAAACACTGTCCAGAGCGAGGGAGAGAGGGCAGACACAAAGACCGTGACGGTAGATTCCTTGTAGTCAAGCGTCCACAATAGGCATCCATAAAGACAAAAAGTAGATCCCCAATTGCCCAGGGCTAGGGGAAAGACAACTTAAAGGTACCGCCTGCTAAGGAGGGATTTCTTCTTGGGGTAACAGAAATGTCCTAGAATTCCACAGTTGGAATAGTGGCATTACCTTGTGAATATATTAAAAACAACTGAACTGTATACTTCAAATGATAACTTTCATGTGAAATTTCATTACATGAGTCATATCTTAATTTTAAAAATAAAGTAAGCAGAAAAAAATGTATTTAAAACATACAATTTCGGCTGGGCATGGTAGCTCACGCCTGAAATCCCAGCACTTTGGGAGGCCAAAGCAGGCAAATCAGGAGGTCAGGAGTCTGAGACCAGCCCAGCCAAGATGGTGAAACCGTCTCTACTAAAAATACAAAAAATTAGCCGGACGCGGTGGCTAACGCCTGCAATCCCAGCACTTTGGGAGGCTGAGGCTGGCAAATCACCTGAGATCAGAAGTTCTAGACCAGCCTGGCCAACATGGTGGAACCCCAACTCTACTAAAAATTAACTGGGCATGGTGGCACATGCCTGCAATCCCAGCACTTTGGGAAGCCGAGGTGGGTGAATCACCTGATGTCGGAAGTTCAAGACCTGCCTGGCCAACACGGTGGAACTCCATCTCTACTAAAAATACAAAAAATTAGCTGGGCATAGTGGCGCATGCCTGTAATCCCAGCTACTCAGGAGGCTGAGGCAGGGGAACTGCTTGAACCCAAGAGGCAGAGGTTGCAGTGAGCCGAGATCGCGCCACTGCACTCCAGCCTCGGGGACAAGAGAGAGACTCTGTTTAAAAAAAAAAAAAAAAAAAATTAGCTGGGCATGGTGGCACACCCCTGTAATCTCAGCTACTCGGAAGGCTGAGGAAGGAGAATCACTTGAACCCAGAAGGCAGAGGTTGCAGTGAGCTGAGATTGTGCCACTGCTCTCCAGCCCGGGTGACAAAGTGAGATTCTGTCTCAAAAAAACTCCAAAAAGACAAACAAACGATTTCAACTGTAAAATGTATAGAAAGAACATACCCAAATCCTCATCTCTGATTTGGATAACTTGTTTTTCCTGCTTCTCTATTCTTGCCTATAATTTCTAAATTTTCTATCCTGACCATCTATTATTCTCTTCTCAGAAACAAAAGTTAATCACCCTTTGGGATATTATTCAAATGGAAGAATACATTTCTTTAGAAAGCATCCATAAAATATTCTCAAATGCTGAAGGGGGCTCATCGGGTGAGGGAAAGCTATGTCCCATTCGAGACAGAAGTCCTCATGCTGTGGCAGAGCTGGGAACCTGCCCCCCTTCCTCTTACACAGTCTCCCTAACGCAGGTGTTAAGCTGCTGGAAGACCAAGGTGTAGGGTATGGCATTTTGCGTGGGCTTTCATAAGTAGTTAGTCTTTTGCAAACACTCTCATGTTCAAATTGCAGGGTTGACAATTATACCTCTATCGCTTCTATCTTTACAATTTAATTCTAAAAACTGGGTCAGTGTACCCGCATATTAAAATGACCCCTATATGCCAAAGGAAAATTCTGTTTCAAAAGGCAACTTATGCAATGGTCAAGAGGAAAGGAAATACAGCTGCATAAAATGAGAATTTTTTTTATTAAAGAAAAAAAAAACCTCCCAGTCAGTGAAGCAGTTATAAAAACCTAATCCAATCAACTCTGCTTTCAGCAGAAGGCTGAATATATTTGTTCACCTTGAATCTAATCATCAAGCCACTAGTAATGCATACAGATACAGTTACATCATATTCAGACATTCACTTTGAATTTCAAGGCATTGTAATTTACAGACTATCTTGAATCCCTCCTAAAGGGTCAGAAGTTGAGACAACTGGAAAAAGCATGGGTAGCTCACCTCCTCAAGTATGGTTACAGCAGAGGGCATCCTAAAACTAGTAGGATAAGTAACAGTTATAGCACAGGGCATCCTATACTGGTAGGATAAGTGACAGTTACAGCACAGGGCATTGTAAAACTGGTAGGATAAGTACTGGAAGCAACAAGCCCTGTCCCCGAGGTTCTTTCAGTCCAGAGTTCTATCGGATGTTGAGAAAGAACAAAGGCTGGGGCATCCTGCAGACTGGTCAGGAGGAGCTGACTGTGGCAGGCCTTCCTGGCAAGCTAGTCATACTCTCAAGCTCACCCTCACTGTTTCACTGTCAGCCACCAAGGACTTGGGAGGTTCTGAACGACACTGAAGGCGGTGGGGGGTAGGGTGGGGACGAGGTGGGGCCTAGGAAGGGGCAGCAAGGGAGAATCTCCGGACCAACTGGTCCTTGACTGACATCTTCCCTGTTTCATGACACCTTTCTGAAGAATTCAGTAACTTTCTATAAAATTTGGCATATATGAAAAAGTATAAAGATACACCTTGGTTCATTTCACAATTTATTCTGGTATCTTGAAACAAAGTGGTAGCCAAAAAGGAACTTCAAAAGTGCATCCTGAAAGCAAGGCAGCATGGGGAAGTGGCCAGAGGCCAGGGAGCAGCAAATCTCCAGGCAGGGAAGGGTACTCAGAGGCTAGACTGGGGTCGGGACAGCTGGACCTCCTGGCCTCGCCAAGGGAGGCCCTTCCTGGTGCTTTGTGTTGGGAGCACGTCGGTAGGTTGGTAGCCATGATGAATTCACCAGCGTCCCTGCCGCTGAGGGTTGCAGAATAAGGGTGAAGAAGGCCCCACATGGCCCACAATGAGGTGACAGCGGGGACCAGTTCAGCGTGAGCACCTGCCACTGAGGGTTGCAGATTAAAGGTGAAGAAGGCTGGCCTCACGTGGCCTACAGTGAGGTGACGGTGGGGACCAGTTCAATGTGAGCAACACCTACAGTCGGAGCCTTCAGGACTCCCACAGCAGAGCTGCAGTAGACTGATTCTTCAAGACCCCGCCTACCTGGTTGACGTGGCCATAGGGGCTCTGTCGCCTTTCTAGAAACTTATCTTTAAGGGAAGATCCTTGAAGGATATCGGACAGCCATTGTCAGGATTTGGAATGCAGAATAATTGCCATGGTCGTGATAACTGGCACAAAAGAATAGGGTCTGGAGGCCAAGGCTGAACTAAAGAAGCTGAAGGATTTAGAGAAGCCTGTGGAGAAGACAGCCGACTAAACAGAGAGGGAAAGAAAGAACTCATGGTGTTCATCAGGCTTTTCTGGCCAAGGCTTGATCATCTCAAACTCTCTGCAAACTTGATAGGAGAGGAAAGCAACAGCTGAACAGTTAAGAGGGGATGATTTACAGACCAGTTCAGCCCCAAAACTTCAAATATGAAAACCAAAAAGGAAGGAACTGGGAAAAAAGGCTCAAGCATTCCTAGCTTACCACCAACCACCACCACCACCACAGAGCGCAGCATCTGCCAGGAAATACAGGGGCTCCAATCCAGGAGCTCAGCCCTGGCTATGAGTTAGGGCAGCAAGGGGCTGCGCTGCCCTGAGCAACAAGGACCTCCAGCCCTGTCCTCCAAGGGACAGACACGCTAACAGTTGGTCAACTGCCACTCTGACAGTCCTATACCTCCGTTTTACAAACAAGCATTGTCTTTGCAAACTTAAGAAGGCTCCTGACAGTTTTTCGTGGTCTCTACGTGGTTACCTAGTCTAGCAGCCTCAGCTTGTCCAGATGGGCCTTCCCTGCCCTCATTAGCACTTCCCTTAGCACTTCTGGCCTTCGGGGGATTTCCCTGGACAGCTGAGAACTCCACTGTGTCCTGGGACAGACCCAGTTTCACAGGCTATCCTGATCCTCAGATACAATGGGGCCATTTGTTCCTCCATATCCCATAGCTCCCTAGACGTAAAAGAAAAATCACCAGGCAATAGGGCCCAGCCAGCAAGGGTGAAGAATGGCTCAAAACAAGGGCTTGGCAATCATGTCCTTCAGGCACCCTTTACTGGGACCTATTTCCCATCCAGTTAGCTGGATTAGTAGCTCACAGAGTCTGTCCCAATGCTCTCCTGACCCTGCCCAGTCAGAGACCATGGGAGCTCAGGGGCTACTCCAGGGTGGGGCCTGTGCTCAAGATGAAACCTCATGCTCATCCCCAGGCAGATCCCTGTAGAGCTGAACCCAGTGCTGTACTCTCTGCTTGAAACCAGGCAGAAGCATGGCCTGGGAAGGTCAGAGAAGAGAGCCAGCAAGAGGAAGCAGGGGTTGCTAAAGCCAACCTCATACTTCTCAGGAGAAACGCTTGACTCCTTCAGTGGCATTTCTGTTCCCCATTTCCTTTCCTTTTCTTTTTTTTTTTGAGTCGGTCTTACTTTGTCAACCAGGCCAGAGTGCAGTGGTGCAATCTCCATTCACTGCAACCTCCGCCTCCCAGGCTCAAGTGCTCCTCCTGCCTCAGCCTCACGGGTAGCTGGGACTACAGGCGTGCACCACCATGCCCGCTAAGATTTCCTTTTCTGACTTGCACTTTCTTTAAGCCTATTTTTATCTGTTTTGTGGCCTGTTTTTTCCGTTACTAAAAAGAAATCAATATTGAACATGAATTAGCAAGCAGGAGTATACATACTTTTGATCTGCCAGGTAGGAAAAGAGGGTTTTCTGATTTCAGTTGCCCTTTATTTTAGTAAAAGGCGAAAGATTTGTACGATATGAAGAGAAACCAGAGCATTATTTTAGGAAAGTCATGAGTGAGCCCAAGTAGGCAGGACCTTGTGGTCTGGCCTCAAAATTGGGCTGCGCCACCACTGCCCTGCAGTCCAGTGCCTGAAAGACCAGCCCAATTCACCCACTTCACCAACTCTGAGGCTGGCCTCATGGGACAAAGAGGGAATTCAACTGAAGTCTCAGGGTTTTAGGACCAGGAGGGTAGGAGCCAGAGAAGGTGGCGGAGGTGAAGGGTGAACAAGTGAGCGGGATTCCAGGTCCAAGTCCTAGCCTGACTCCCTACTTCAGTCACAGTAGCTCAGTTTCATGTTTTTACACATTAGCTCTGTGACCTCGCGTACATTTCGAATGAGTATAGCACCTACTTCCTATGGTTGATGAAGCAGAGTGACTGACTGCAGGTAATCGCACCTATTATGGTGAGGGTCACCGAGCAGATATTCAAAGCATGTTACCTATCGTTGTGTTCTACATTCAATTTTCTTTCTCTTTGACATGGAGTCTCGCTCTGTCGCCTAGGCTGGAGTGCAGTGGTACAATCTCGGCAGGCGCCCACCGCCACACTCGGCCAATTGTTTGTATTGTTAGTAGTGACAGGGTTTTGCCATGATAACCAGACTGGTCTCAAACTCCTGACCTCAAGTGACCTTCCCACCTCAGCCTCTCAAGGGATTATAGATGAGCTATCACACCCAGCCCCTACATCAGATTTTGTTAGAAGGATTTGGAAATCACTGATTTGGCCATCTTTCTCATTTTAAAACAATTGAAAAGTAACATTGCTAAAGTACACAAAAAGTATGTAAATGCATTTGTATAAGAACATTTCCAAAAAACTGTGCTTCTCTGCATACTCTCACTCCAACTTCCTTCCCTAGAGACTTCTACTGTTGCCATTTCTGGACCTCTCTCTGACACATTTATGTACACAAACATGCTTTTAACTTTTTCCATAAAAAAAATTATACCGTATGAACCATAGAAGAAATTCTATCTCCCAAAGTGCTGGGATGACAGGCATCAGCCACCGCCTCTGGCCCCTGTTCTGTCATCTTTAAACTGCTGTATAGTATCTCATGGTAGGGATACGCCACAATTTAACAGGGAAGGCAGTTCACCACGTTACAGTAGAATCGGGAGGAGACCACAGGTCTTCCCTCTTGACTGCTGGTCCGAGAGTTCTGCTACTAAATCACTCTGCTTCTCTATTGTTATCAGAAGTTTAAAAAAAAACCCCAAATCTAGTTTTAAAGAAAATTCAAAGGTATGATTCTCTCAACTTGGATTTCTTCTTCCTTCCCTCCTTTCTTCTTTCCCTTTCCATTCCGGCCTGCATGAGTTCTGTGTATACTTTGCATGACTCGAGGAGACAGATGAACCAGCTACAATTCCTGCATTCAAGGAACTCAAAGCCTGTGCGTATGTAATGAAGCAAACAGAAATTACTATAAAATAGTCACTTGGTTTCCCTGTGGAAAGGAAATCTAAAGAAAGCATACTGATGTGTTAGCAGGGATCCTGGGCCTCCAGAAAGAAGAGGTTTATTCCTTTCTCTTTCTTTTCTTTTTTTTAGAGTAGGGTATCACTCTGTCACCCATCATAGCTCACTGCAGCCTCAACTCCTGGGCTTAAGTGATCCTCCCACCTCAGCCTCCAAGTAGTTAGGACTACATGTGTTCGCCATCATGCCTGACTATTTTTTTAAGTATTTGATAGAGATGAGGTTGCTATATTGCCCAGGCTGGTCTTGAACTCCTGGTCTCAAGCAATCCTGCCTCGGCCCCCCAAAGTGCTGGGATTACAGGTGTGAGCCACTGCATTGGGCCAAAAAGAGGAGGTTTCCAGAGAGAAATTTTGGACCCGGTCTCTGACTACACAGAGATGAAACATTTAACCAGCAGTAATATGTTCCACCTTTCCAATGGAGGCGCACAGTTCCCAGACCTGTATACCTGGCTTTGGGGTTTACAGAGACTCTCTGACCTAGTTTGCTCACCAGAGATGTTAAAAGGCAAACCCTAAAGTAAAAATATATCCCAATTTAACGAAATCTGATAGCTGATAAAGTATTTCTGACTAAGGCCTCTGACTCACAAATGGGATCAGATCCCCTGTAAATTGGGATCAATACTTAGAAAAAATGATGACAGGGCATTCTAAAAACATCAAGTACTGCATAACAAATAATAAATCCATTCAGTGTTCAGTACCATCACTTTTCCTATCAATTCAGTGAAATCACTGGAATGAGGGATTAAGCACAGAAGCCAATGGATAGAAATACCATACAGTGAATGGGTGGAGTCGCCATACAGTGAAGAACTGACGTGAATTCCAACCACCCAACCCACTGACTTCATGTCACAACCTCCCTTGGGACGGTCTTACCAGGGTCCCATCTGTCAGGGTGCAGCCGGAGAAGCGTTTTGCAAGAAACCCCTCAAAGTTAGTTGTTCTCTGAATAGCAAAAAGAAGCAACTTCACTTCAATTTCCTTCGCTCTGGTCCGCATAATCTTGGCAAGTTCTGTCCTTCAAAACAAAGAGATAAGAATACTATCAAATAAGCAGATCATTCATTCAAGATAAGACAAAGTAAATGGCCTTGGCTTATGATTCAGAGGAAAACAATGTATGTGGTCATTTGGAATCCTGAGGTCTGTTACCAGCTTAGTCTAAAACCTGGGGAATAGAAATACGTGTTCTTAACAAGAATTTTAAGGTGAAATTAGCCAGCAGGCAAACAAATCAGGGTTTCTGAATGCTATTTTTTTTTTTTTTGAGATGGAGTCTCCCTCTGTTGCCCAGGCTGGAGTGCAGTGGCATGATCATTGCAACCTCTACCTCCCGGGTTCAAACGATTCTCCTGTCTCAGCCTCCCAAGTAGCTGGGATTACACCACACCTGATTATTTTTTTTGTATTTTTAGTAGAGATGGGGTTTCACCATGTTAGCTAGACTGGTCTCAAACTCCTGACCTCAAGCGATCCGCCCACCTTGGCCGCCCAAAGTGCTGGGATTACAGGTGTGAGCCACCGCTAATTTGTTTCCATGGTTACTACATTGCCTGTATCTTAAACCTGTTCAATAATTGGATAATAATACATATGGAGCACCTAATTTTTTATTAGTGTATATAGCCTACATAATTTCACAAGTCATGAATTACTGAATAACAAAGCCCTCCCTCCTCCTGAGGGCCCAATAATCATCTCTTCAACTAGACAGCAAGAGCCCTGTAAATGTACGCCAGGGACAGGAATCCCCATGAGAAAGTGCCAGCAGGCTTAGCTGGCCCCTGCCTGAGGTGCTCATGTGCAGCTCTCTCAAGTATTACGTTTCAGAAGGTCAGCTGCTAGTGAACAGTGACATGTGAGTTCTTAGTAAGGACTAAGCTGTCATCATCTTCCCACAAAAATACATGACAAAATCAAACCAAGGGTCTCTGAGTTTGAGAATGATGTATCTGTAGGAGTTTAGCCAAAATTCTAACAATAGAAGCTTGGCAGCAACACTGCCATTAGCTGAGACTACAGCAGCAGGTACCCCTGCTCACAGAGACGGTGGGCTCTAGCATACACCCAGTCTCTTTCAAGCTTCATTCCTCACAGAGCTGCTTTCCAAGTCTGCTGAACTGTGGGCGAAAAAGAATTAGCTAACAGTTTCTCAAGGAACTCACTCTTTATTTTGCTAACTGAGGATTCAGAAGGTGACAACCTCAGCTGATCCTAAATCAGTGCTAAAAGGTTCTCCAAATCTACAGGAGTCAATGTGTTTCTTTTTCTTTCTTTCTCTTTTTTTTTTCCTTTTTCCTTCCTTCTTTCCCTCCCTCTCCCCACTTTCTTTTTCTGAGAAGGGTCTCACTCTGTCTTCCAAGCTTGAGTACAATGACATGATGATGGCTTACTGCAGCCTTGACCTCCTGGACTCAAGCAATCCTCCCATCTCAGCCTCTCTAGTAGCTGGGATTACAGGTGCTTGGCAACATGAACAGCTAATTTTTGTATTTTCTACAGAGATGGGATTCTACCATGCTGCCCAGGCTAGTCTCAAATTCCTAGGCTCACATGATCCACCTGCCTTGGCCTCCCGAAGTGCTAGCATTACAGGCATGAACTGCCGAGCCTAGCCCAATGTGTTTATTACAACAAGAGCCACAAAGAATGCAGCTGAGTGCACCTGCAGCTGCAGCTGTTCGGGTGGCTGAAGCAGGCAGGCTGCTTGAATCCAGGAGTTCAAGGCTGTAGTGAGCAATTACCATGCCTGGGAGCAGCCACTGTACACCAGTGTAGGCAACACTGCAAGACGCCCGTCTCTGAAAGGCACAGACTGTACGTTAACACCAAGCATGAACACTGGCATAACTATAGACCATCGCTCTGGGTGATGATGGCCTGTCAGTGCAGCTTCGCCAGCTGTGACAGACACACCACTCTGGTGAAAGGTGCCAACCACAGAGGGACTAGGCAAGCGGCAGGAACACATGGGACTCTCTGTATCTGCTGCTCGATTCTGCTGTGAACCTAAAACTGCTCTAAAAATAAAATCTACTTTTAAAAGAGCCAATATCCCTTAAAACACTTTTTCCCCACAATGTGTTTACAACATGCAATTTGACTGTACTTTCCACGATTTTCATAAAACATACCACCATCAATTATGGTAAGGTGGTTGAGTTATGCTTAGATATGAGCTTTTTTTCTCTGATTAACCTGGCGTTAAATGTAACTGTGTACCATAGGGAGGAAATAAATAACTAGTAAGAACCAGTTACCAACACTTTTGTAGTATAGCTAGACATAAAGAATAAAAAAGTTCAAGACCAGCCTGAACAACATAGCAAAACTGTCTCTACAAAAAATACACACAGAAAAATTAGCAGGTGTGGTGGCACACACCTATAATCTCAGCTACTCAGGAGGCTGAGGTGGGAAGATCACTTGAGCCTGGGACATCAAGGCTGCTGTGAGCCATGATCACGCTACTGCACTCCAGTCTGGGTGACAGAGTTAGACCCGGCTCAAAAAAAAAAAAAAAGTCTGACTCTGGCTTTAGCTTTGAGCTTTGTCATGGATACATGAATCTGACCTTCCTGGGCTTTAGTTTTTTTAATATAAAGCAACTATCTGCTCTTGGGCTACACTCATGGATACTGTAGAGACGATGAATGAAAGAAGGTCATTAAAATGCTTGGAAAGCTCAGACACAGGCTGAGTGTGGTGGCTCATGCCTGTAATCCCAACACTTTGGGAGGCCGAGATGGGCGGGCAGATCACCTGAGGTCAGGAGTTCAAGACCAGCCTGGCCAACATGGTGAAACCCCATCTCTACTAAAAATACAAAAATTAGCCAGATGTGGTTACATGCACCTGTAATCCCTGCTACTTTGGAGGCTGAGGCATGAGAATCACCTGAACCCAGTAAATGGAGGTTGCAGTGAGCTGGAATTGTGCCACTGCAGCACTCCAGCCTGGGTGATAGAGTGAGACTCTGTCTCAAAGAAAAGCTCTATTAACTATCCAGAGGCTATACACACTGTATTAGGAACGGGAAATTCATTCAACAAATGTTTCCTCAGTGTCTGCTGTATCATTAAATAAATACTACCCCTGACTCAATGGAACTATCTATCTAGCAAGTCAGAAAATAGAAAGGATGATGGGATATATACACAGCACACTGATAAACACGAAGACGATTAGGGGAAAACGTGGGGTAGAAGAATCACGGTAGGTCGATCCAGCTGATAAGCCTTGAGTTGGTGGAGAAGGTAGACTGAGGCAAGAACCACACTAAAGGAAAGTCCCAGAGCAAAGACAGGAGCAGAGGGGAGCAGCCGAGGGGCCACAGGGGGTATGAGGACGGTATCAATCATCTGGTGGGGTCTGGAAGTGGCACTGAATCCACAGGACAACATGGAACCATTAGAGTCTGGGGGACTGATGGTGAAAATTCCATTAACAACAGAACCAGTAGAGAATTGGCATCTACCTTGTCACATGGCAAAATTCTACTGCAATCCTCTCAGCCATGTACCACTCACGTGGAAACATGCGGCCGTATTTCTCCTCATAGTCCACAAGCTGGCGTTTTATCCAGGCGTAGCGTCTGTCGATTTTGTCCAACCAGGCAACCTGGTGAAGGTGGGGAACAGAAACCACCTCATGGTTAGAAGCAGAACTGGAAGTTTAAGGGAACAAGCAAACACAGAGCCAAGCAAAAGGGAATCAATCTCTGTATTTCTCATGGCTTCCAAGAATCTGGGCTACCTTTTTTACTTGATTTTTAACTTCAATATCCAGAGGTTTTTAACCTAGGGTCATGATTGGGCTTCAGGGGTCTATACATTTCCAGACACTATATGCAGAGTTTTATGCACAGGTGCATGTTTCTGAATTTCTCCAAAGGATCAGTGACCTCAAAATGATTAAGATCAAGTCAGCCCCTAGGACTCACAGCTCAACAATGAACACTGTGAGACAGTAATGCTAACATAAGTCTAAATCAGTAGGCTTGACAGCATTCATTTCTCAATAAAATTCAAATATTACATCTGATCTTATTTGGTCAATACTTACGTCTTGGTTTTCTTGAAAAAGTACTAGATACTCTGACAGATGCTGTTTAATGAACTTTTTCATGATCTCCTGCTTGATTCTGGGGTCCAGAATATTAGCAACCAGACACGCATCTCGTAGAACGTTGCTGGGTCCTCCTGGTCTCTAGTAAAACAAACAACATGTCCCAGATTAAAAGCCAGAAGCGGCTCTCTGTTCCTCCTTTTCGACAGACAGTCACTTCTAGTATCCCATCGCCAGCCACATCTTTGAGACACCATGGGGAAGGTGAAGGTCGGAGTCAACGGATTTGGTCGTATTGGGCGCCTGGTCACCAGGGCTGCTTTTAACTCTGGTAAAGTGGATATTGTCG